>NW_026844077.1:5626326-5771554 GCF_029531705.1 Pantherophis guttatus | reverse complement strand
GAGTAGAGTAGAGTAGAGTAGAGTAGAGTAGAGTAGAGTAGAATAGAGTAGAGTAGAGTAGAGTAGAGTAGAGTAGAATAGAATATGGAATGGAGTAGAGTAGAGTAGAGTAGAGTAGAGTAGAATAGAATAGAATAGAATAGAATAGAATAGAATAGAATAGAATAGAATAGAATAGAATAGAATAGAATAGAATAGAATAGAATAGATTTTTTTATTGGCCAAGTGTGATTGGACACACAAGGAATTTGTCTTGGTGCATATGCTCTCAGTGTACATAAAATAGACATTTAGAAGATGGTTAGATTATACTGGTTGAGGATGACAAATACCTTAAAGTTTAAATGCTTCTCTTTGCTTCTTATCACTCCATAAAAACTTGACAGGCTTCTGTCCAGGCCTTTTAAAAAAAGTTATTTTATTTATTTAGAAGTTTTATATGGCTGGCCACTCACTCCCAGGCACTCTGGATGGCTTACAAAGAATGAAAACCCAATATAAAAGAGTATGAAACAATTAACCCCCATCCTTCTGGCAATAACACAAGAGTCAAATAAGCCATTTGATGGGCTCCATTCCACTCTGGATTTCCTGGGCCTTTTGGGGAAAAAAACAGGTCTTCAGAGCCTTGCAAAAGAGCGTCAAAGTGGGTGATAGTCTAATTTCTGAAGGGAGCCACCACGGAGAAGGCTCTGCTTCTGGGTCCCACCAAATATACCCAGTGGTGGGCTACTGCCAGTTCGAACCAGTTCAGGCGAACCGGTAGTTCTGATAATCAACTCGCCCCACCCACCCTATCCTGTCCTATATTTCCTTCTTTCTGGCTCAGCTGATTCACGCAGCACAGCTGATTTCCACGCCTCCACTGTTCTACTTACCAGAGCTGTCTTTGAAGGTAAGCAGCTGAGCTTCAAATTGCTGTATTTTGAACATTGCGCGCAAGCACGTTAGGCGTGCAAGTGCGCAAAGCCCGTGCTCACAGAACCAGTTGTTAAGTTGGTTGCAGCCCACCACTGGATATACCTTTTTAGGAGACAGGACCTGCAACGTTCCTTGCCTCCCCACTCTAGTGGGTCGTGTGGGGATGTAATGAGGAGGAGATGCTCCCTTAGATAATGTGGGCTTTAAAGGTGACAACCAACACCTTGAATTGCACCTGGGAGCAAATGGGCAGCCAATGCAGCTTCCGCAGGAGAGGTGACACATGTGCACACAAGGGTTTGCACGAAGCCATGGGGGCCTCTGCATTTTGAACCAAATGGAGCTTCTGGATGCTTTTCAAGGGCAGCCCCATGTAGAGAGACTCCTTCTCCTTTTCCTCCTTCTCTTCCTCCACACTCCTCTTCTCCTTCTCCTTCTCCTTCTCCTCCTCCTCCTCCTTTTCCTCCTCCCCCTCCTCCTCCTCTTCCTCCTCATCCCTCTCCTTCTCCTTCTCCTCCTTCTCCTTCTCCTTCTCCTTCTCCTCCTCCTCCTCCTCTTTTTCTTCTTTTTCTTCTTCCTTCGTCTCCTCCTCCTCTTCCTCTCCTTCTCCTTCTCCTCCTTCTCCTCCTCTTCTTTTTCTTCTTTTTCTTCCTTCGTCTCATCCTCCTCTTCATCTCCTTCTCCTCTCCTTCTCCTTCTCCTTCTCCTCCTCCTCCTCCTCCTCCTCTTTTTCTTCTTTTTCTTCTTCCTTCGTCTCCTCCTCCTCTTCCTCTCCTTCTCCTTCTCCTTCTCCTCCTTCTCCTCCTCTTCTTTTTCTTCTTTTTCTTCTTCCTTCGCCTCTTCATCTCCTTCTCCTTCTCCTTCTCCTTCTCCTTCTCCTCCTTCTCCTCCTCGTCCTCCTCCTCCTCTTTTTCTTTTTCTTCTTCCTTCGTCTCCTCCTCCTCTTCCTCTCCTTCTCCTTCTCCTCCTCCTCTTCTTTTTCTTCTTCCTTCATCTCTTCCTCCTTCTCTTCCTCTTCCTCTCCTTCTCCTTCTCCTTCTCCTTTTCCTCCTCCTCCTCTTCCTCCTCATCCCTCTCCCTCTCCCTCTCCCTCTCCTTCCTCCTCATCTTCAAAGTTAACAATAACCAGAGATAGGAAAACTTCTAAAATTGGAAGATTGAAGAGACCTGGCCCATACAATGGCCAAAAGCCAGGCACCACTGAATGGATAATATCATCATCATCATCATCATCATCATCATCATCATCATCATCATCACCATCACCATCACCATCACCATCATCATCATCATCATCATCACCATCACCATCACCATCATCATCACCAACCCCTACATGACCCCGTAGGAATCTGACAATAGCCAATAGACTATTGAAGGACATGTTCTTGCACAGCAACAGGAAGCTCAAGTGCAAAGCCCAAAGAAGGTATAAAAACCCATCCATTCTCAACTCCATTTTGTCAGCTACACCAGAATTGCATGTGGTCCTGTTTCATCAATAAAGGGAACCTTTCTTTCCAATCAGCCTCCACCCACCATTTTATCTCCAGTGCCTTTCTTCTGGCTTGGAACTGGACCTGGATATTTTCCTTCCAACATATGTAAGACTTATATACAAATGGCTACTTTCTTGCAAGACTATACTAAGAGAATCTTCCAAGTCTGAAAATCCAATTCTCCTCCTGTACTCCCTGAGAAATTAGGGAGGGTCTCTTCCAGGGGTGAAATCCAACAGGTTCTGACAGATTCTGGAGAACCGATAGTGGAAATTTTGAATAGTTCAGAGAACCGGCAAATACCACCTCTGGCTGGCCCCAGAGTGAGGTGGAAATTGAGACTTTGCAGTATCCTTCCCCTGCCATGCCCACCAAACCACGCCCACCAAGCCATGCCCACAGAACTGGTAGTAAAAAAATTTGGATTTCACCACTGGTCTCTTCTAAGCCTCTTGCCCTGCCTGTTATCCAAATGCGGATTATGCTTTCTCTTATCTGTCCATCCCACGGCAACAAGAAAAACAGATTTAAATGTTAGCTAACTTCATTAAAAGAATGTTACGGAAAACTTTAGCCCAACAGCTCTCCAGATCAACGCCATCACTTATGTAATGTATGTTTTGCTATTTGGCTCCAATTATTTTGTGCATAAATTAAACAAAAGGTCTCCAGAAAGATGGATTTGCATTCCACCCTGCCTAACAATTAGACAGTCCTGAAATTATACCATAAAGTGTAATGATACAGCAATAACTCCCCTTATTTAAATCTCGGCATGTGACATTCAGAAAGCTTCCTTCCATCCATCCCAACAACTATTTTATAACCCTCATTTCCTGCCTGAGACTAGGATGAGAAAATAAAGTCCAGGTCTCCATGGAATAACAGGGTTGGAAAGGACAATGGAGGTCTTTTAGTCCAACTCCGACTCAAACAGGAGACCCTATACCATTCCGGAGAAATGTCTGTAGAGATTCTCAATCATCCAAATCATGGTTGTCCCAAAAGTGCTTTTTCAGGAGGCAACTGGACTTTCTTGTTTTTTCTTTGAAGACGTTTCACTTCTCATCCAAGAAGCTTCTTCAGCTCTGACTGGATGGTGGAGGAATAGAAGGATTGATACTCCTTGCAGACAGCTGGTCATTTGCATCCTTTTAGAGGGTCGTTGAAGAACTTGGAGCTTTATCTGTGTCCTCAAGGACACCTGAGTAGTGCTCCTGGTTAAGAGGAATGGATTTCCAGAGAAAAAAATTACAGACTGCAGGAAAGGTGACCCTGAGGACACAGATAAACCTTCAAGTGGCCTCAATGACCCTGAAAAGGGATGCAAATGACCAGCTGTCTGCAAGGAGTATCAATCCTTCCGTTCCTCACCATCCAGTCAGAGTTGAAGATGCTTCTTGGATGAGAAGCGAAATGTCTTCAAAGAAAAAAAACAAGGAAGTCCAGTTGCCTCCTGAAAAAGAACCTTTGGGATTCTGGACAAATGGTTGTCCAATCTTGTTAGGTGTTTTGTGCCAGCCATGGCAGTTTCTTCAAAGGCCACCAGATGGGAGCAAAGAGGCACCTTTGATCCCACTGGTGGGTCAAGGGGCTCCAGCTCCTGCAGCCCCATTGGGGAGAGTTAATGGCCCTCCGTCCCCCTCACACACATGGGTAAGGGAGGGGCCAGGGGCCCCTATAAGCACCCCTGCACAGGGGCTGCTCCCTGCTTTTCCCTGCGCTTTCCCTGCTCGTGTTCTACTCTCCTATGGGACTGACCCTTGGACTCAATCCAGGCATGGAGGCATCCATGCCTGGGAACCTATTTTACTCTACTTTTACTTCTAAATAAAGACTTAATTTGATTGCATCCTTGCGTGCTGACCTTTTCTTGGAAGCGCCCTCAACGAACCATCATTCTTCGTGAGATCCCTCACAAAGCTCTTCTTAAAAACTTCCAGTGTTGGAGCACCCAGAACTTCTGGAGGCAAGTCGTTCCGCTGATTAATTGTTCTGACAGGAAATTTCTCCTCGGTTCTAAGTTGCTTCTCTCCTTGATCAGTTTCCACCCGTTGCTTCTTGTCCTGCCTTCGGGTGCTTTGGACAATAGATTCTGCAGCAAAACCTTCCAAGCTCAGAACGTACTTTCAAGAGAAATGGGTCAAGCCAGAGGAAAGTTTGCTCAACGGACCATTCAACTTGAAATAAAAGAAGTCTCACAACTTTATGCTTTTACAAGACAGCCTTGATGGTTGTGGGCAGGATTGCTTCTCGGTGCAGGGTTGACTGTTAACAATGATTTATTCTTCAGATACGTCAAGGACAGCTGTCCGTGCTTTGACCGACCAACAGTTGTATTTTACTACAAGATGTTATCCAGCTCAGATTAATATCACTGCAGGTGGTAGAACCAGAATTTTTATTTATTGACTTATATTTTGCTGTTATTACCTTTTATCAACCTGGTGGTGAACATATATTATATTCCTTTCACCTCCCATTTTCTCCGCAACAACCATCTTGTGAGGTGGATTGGGCTGAGAGAGAGTGACCGGCCCAAAATCACCCAACTGACTTTCATGCCTAAAGCAGGACTAGAACTCACAAACTCCTGGTGATTGACCCAAAATTACTCAACTGGTTTTTGTGCCTGAGATGGGACTAGAACTCACAGTCTCCTGGTGATTAGCCCAAAGTCATCCAGCTGGCTTTCATGCCTAAAGCAGGACTAGAACTCACAGTCTCCTGGTGATTGGCCCAAAGTCATCCAGCTGGCTTTTATGTCTAAGGAGAGACTAGAACTCACGAACTCCTGGTAATTGACCCAAAATTACTCAACTGGTTTTCGTGCCTGAGATGGGACTAGAACTCACAGTTTCCTGGTTTCTAGCCTGCTGCCTTAACCACTAGACCAAACTGGTTCTATTGATTCTACTCATTCAATTAGGTTTTGGTGGGCTTTAGAGCCCATCTCTCATGCCCACTTGGACCGTTGCAACATCCCTGTGGTCGCATGATCACAATTCAGATGCTGGGCCACTGACCTCTGTTTATGACAGTTGCAATGTCTCGGGGTCATGTGATCACCCTTTCTGACCTCTACCAAGCAGAGTCAACGCGGAAGCCAAATTCAGAATCAGAATAGAGCTGGGAGGGTCCTTGGAGGTCTTCTAGTCCAGTCCGCTGCTCAAGCAGGAGACCCTATACCAGTGATGGCTAATCTTTTTACCGTCGCGTGCCAAAAGCGGGGGGGAGCCAAGGGGGTTGCGCACGCACATGCCCAAACCCATAATTCAATGCGCCCGACTCCGCCATGCATGCGCACACAGCCCCCTCCCACGCTCCCTCCGCTGTTGACACGCGATGGCACAGTGGGGCCGGTAGGCCAGTTTTTTGCCCTCCCCAGGCTCCAGAGCCTTTCTAGGAGCATGGGGAGGGTGAAAACAGCCTTCCCCACCCACCGGAGGCCTTCCGGAGGCTGGAAACAGCCTGTTTCTCAACTTCCGGTGGGCCCAAAAGGCCCAAAAATCAGCTGGCCGGCATGCACATGCACGCCAGAGATGAGCTAGGGCAATGCTTGCATGCCATCGATATGGTTCCATGTGCCACCTATGGCACACATGCCATAGGTTCACCATCACAGCCCTATACCACTCCAGACAAGTGGCTGTCCAATTTCTTCTTAAAACCCTCCAGTGATTAAGTACCCACAACTTCTGGAGGCAAGCTGTCCCACTGGTTAATTGTCCTCCCTGTTAGGAAGTTTCTCCTTCATTCCAGGTTGCTTCTCTCCTTGATTAGTTTCCATCCCTTGTTTCTTGTCCTGCCTACAGGAGCTTTGGAAAATAAATTGACCTCCTCCTCATTGTGGCAGCCTCTCAAATATCAGAAGACTGCTATCATGTCCCCTCTAGTCAGGGGTGAAATGCTCCCAGTTCGGACCGGATTGCCCTATCCGGTAGCGATGGCGGCGGGTGGTTCAGAGAACCGGTAGCAAACATCCCTGTGCAACCCCCCCCCCCCCCCAGCTGGGCCATGCAATATCAGGGGCTTTTTTTTTTTTTTAAATTTTTAAAAGCATTTTTTCTACAACCTCTCTGGCCGAAAAAATGCTTTCAAAAGTAAAAAAAAAAAAGCCTCTGATGATTGCTCGGCTCAGCTGGGATCGTCAGAGACTTTTAAAAGCATTTTTTCTACAACCTCTTTGGCTGAAGAGGTTGTAGAAAAAATGTTTTAAAAGAAAAAAAGCCTCTGCCGATCAGGCAACTCAGCTGGGATCGTCAGAGGCTTTTAAAAGAAAAAAAAGCCACTGCCAATCTGGCAACTCAGATGGGATCGTCAGAGGCTTTTAAAAGCATTTTTTACAACCTCTTCGGTTGTAGAAAAAATGCTTTTAAAAGTAAAAGTAAAAAAAAAAAAGTTGGCCACGCCCACCGTCACATTACCCTCCCTCCCACCAAGCTACGCCCAGAGAACCGGTAGTAACAAATTTTACATTTCACCACTGCCCCTGGTCCTTCTTTTCTCTAGACTACCCAAACCCAAATCCTGCAACTGTTCTTCATGTGTTTCAGTCTCCAGGCTTTTAATCATCTTCGTTGCTCTTCTCTGAATTTTTTTTCAAACTCTCAACATCTTTTTTGTAATGTGGTGACCAAAACTGGATGCAGGATTCCAGGTGTGGCCTTACTAAAGGTTTTATAAAGTGATGCTAATCCTTGACATGATTTGGATTCTATCCCTCTGTTTATACAACCAAGGATTGTACGAGATTTTTTTGGTTGCTGCCGCACACGGCTGGCTCATGTTTAAGCGATCGTCCACTAGAACTCCAAGGTCCCTCTCACAGTTACTGTTTTTGAGCCGGGTTTCGCCTAATCTCTACTTGCACCTGTGGTTTTTCCTGCCCATTAAACCACCATGTTACTAACTTACCATCTACAGTGATTCACTTAACAACTGTGGTGAGAAAGGGGCAAAACTCGCTTAACAACTGTCTCTCTCGGCAACAGGAATTTTGCACTCGGTTATGGTCTTATCTCGCCTACTACATGGAAGATGAGTTGAGATCAAGGGACAAATCCAGGAAAAAAATAATATTTTCTTCAAATGTGTCAATAGCAAGAGGAAGATAAGACTGAGACTGAGACTGAGTGGCTGTGGCTCCCGGCATCCCGATATAGTCAGTTGACTCCATCACTGACTATTGGGGGCGAGTCGTTGGCCCCCACAGAGAGGGAGCGCAATCTGGGAGTCCTCCTGGATGTGCAGCTGTCCTTGGAGGAACATCTGACGGCTGTAACCAGGGGGACCTTTTGTCAGGTTCGCCTGATTCGCCAGTTGCGGCCCTTTCTTGATCGGGATTCCCTGTGCACAGTCACTCACGCCCTCGTCACCTCTCGCCTTGACTACTGCAACGCTCTCTACATGGGACTCCCCTTGAGGAATACCCGGAGGCTCCAGCTGGTCCAGAACGCAGCAGCGCGGGTAGTGATGGGAGCAGAATGGCGCTCCCATGTAACACCGCTCCTGCGCGAGCTGCACTGGCTCCCAGTGGCCTTCCGGGTGCGCTTCAAGGTGTTGGTTATCACCTTCAAAGCACTCCATGGCATCGGGCCTAGCTATCTTCGAGACCGCCTGCTGCTACCGACGACCTCCCATCGACCCGTGCGCTCCCACAGAGAGGGCCTCCTCAGGGTACCATCAGCCAGACAATGTAGGCTGGTGACCCCCAGGGGGAGGGCCTTCTCTGTGGGGGCACCCACCCTCTGGAATCAGCTCCCCCCAGAGATAAGGAGAATCCAGGACCTCAGTGCCTTCCGTTGTGCCCTTAAAACCCATTTTTTCAAGCAAGCCGGGCTGGCTTAAGAAGAAATTTTTAAATGTTTTTAAATGTTTTAAATTGTTTTAATTGGTAGTGAGTTTTAATTGGGCCAAATTTATATATCTTTTAATTGTTTTTTAATATTTGTCCTGCATGTTTTTTAATTCTGGCTGTACACCGCCCTGAGTCCTCAGGGAGAAGGGCGGTATAGAAATTCAATAATAAATAAATAAATAAATAAATAAATAAATAAATAAATAAATAAATAAATAAATAAATAAATAAATAAATAAATAAGGCAGACTCGCTGCCAATACCAAATGAAGAAATCTTACTGGATGGCCAGCCTGATAGTCCTCTCTCTGCTCTTTGATAAGGTAACCCTCTAAATCAACAGAGGAAATCTATCTTGATTTCAGCCAAGCTCTTGACATGGTGCCACCTGGCATTCTCACTAATCAGCTGTTAAAGGGCAATTTGGACAACAATCCGGTAAAATGATTTCACAACTGGCTGGCTAATTGTGCCCATATAGTCAGCATCCATGGCCTTGCATCCATCCAGAGGGCAGAAAGCAATAGGGAAGATTGATAGTACCAATATCCAGGGTTTATTAAATTTGTATCCTGTCTTGGCTACTTTTGCAAATAATTCAAGGTGACGAACATATCCAACACACTTTCCTTCTCCTATCTTCCCCGTGACAGCAACTCTGTGAGATGGGTTGGGCTGAGAGAGATGGACTGGCCCAAAGTCACCTAACCAGCTTTCATGCCTGAGGCGGGACTAGAACTCATCGTCTCCTGGTGATTGGTCCAAAGGCACTCAGTTGGTCTTCCTGGCTGAGGTGGGACTAGAACTCACCATCTCCTGGTGATAGGCCCAAAGTCACCCAGCTGACTTTCATGCTTAAAGGAGGACTAGAAGTCACCATCTCCTAGTGATTGTTCCGAAGGCACTCAGTTGGCCTTCCTGGCTGAGGCGGGACTAGAACTCACTGTCTCCTGGTGATTGGCCCAAAGACATTCAGGTGGCTTTCCTGGCTGAGGTGGGACTAGAACTCATCGTCTCCTGGTGATAGGCCCAAAGTCACCCAGCTGACTTTCAGCTTAAAGGAGGACTAGAAGTCACCATCTCCTGGTGATTGGTCCAAAGGCACTCAGTGGTCTTCCTGGCTGAGGTGGGACTAGAACTCACCATCTCCTGGTGATAGGCCCAAGTCACCCAGCTGACTTTCAGGCTTAAAGGAGGACTAGAAGTCACCATCTCCTAGTGATTGTTCCGAAGGCACTCAGTTAGCTTTCTTGGCTGAGGTGGGACTAGAACTCATCATCTCCTGGTGATAGGCCCAAACCATCTTGCTGGCTTTCATGCTTAAAGGAGGACTAGAAGTCACCATCTCCTGGTGATTGGTCCAAAGGCACTCAGTTGGTCTTCCTGGCTGTGGGACTAGAACTCACCATCTCCTGGTGATAGGCCCAAAGTCACCCAGCTGACTTTCATGCTTAAAGGAGGACTAGAAGTCACCATCTCCTGTGATTGTTCCGAAGGCACTCAGTTGGCTTTCCTGGCTGAGGTGGGACTAGAACTCACTGTCTCCTGGTGATAGGCCCAAACTATCTTGCTGGCTTTCAGGCTTAAGGGAGGACTAGAAGTCACCATCTCCTGGTGATTGGCCCAAAGTTACTCAGCTCGTTTTCACTGCTAATGTGGAACTAGAACTCACCATTTCCTGTAAATGGCTCAAAATCACCCCGTTGGCTTTCATGCTTAAGGCAGGACTAGAACTCACTGTCTCCCAATTTCTAGCCTGGTGCCTCAACAACAAGACCAAAACTGGTCTAAGGATGCCCCCAACTCCCAAAAAAAGATACTGATTTTAATCTAATCTTGATAGGTTGGAAAACTTGGTGGAGATGTTCTTCCAATGCAATAAATGTAAGATTTTTACAGTTGGGGGGGGAATATATGCCGTTCATAAAAGACATGGGATTCCAAGCTTGGGAAGAGTACATTAGTGAAGGATCTTTCAGTGTGAAATTCAAAAATTTTTACGAACGTTCTGTGGTGTGGCTTAGTGGCCATGGTGTGGCTTGGTGGGCCTGGCTTGGTGGGCATGGCAGAAAGGATACTGCAAAATCTCCATTCCCACCCCACTCCAGGGGAAGGATACTGCAAAATCCCCATTCCCTCCCAGCTCTGGGGACAGCCAGAGGTGGTATTTGCCGGTTCTCTGAACTACTCAAAAATTTCCGCTGCCGGTTCTCCAGAACCTGTCAGAACCTGCTGGATTTCACCCCTGATCCCAGGTGGTCATTGACAATAAATTGAACAGAAGCCATCAGTGTGAGATGGATACAAGCAGGGCCCACAGACTCCTCTCTTAGATGTCCTTGGTGCTCTCTGAGCTTGGTTGTTTTCTTGGAGACGTTTCATTATCAAACTAGGTAGTGTCCTCAATGCATTGTGCTGTGTTGATGATGTTACCCAGTTTGGTAGTGAAACAGTCTGCAAGAAAACAACCAACCTCAGAAAACACCAGGGACCCCACAGTCCTCCCTCCTCCTCCTCCTCCTCCTCCTCCTCCTCCTCCTCCTCCTCCTTCCCCCCCCAAACTAAAACATATGACGAACGGTTGCAGGATTTGGGTTTGGCAATTCAGGAGAAAAGGATTGGGGAGGAGGAACATGATACCAGTATTCCAATATTTGAGGGGCTGCCACAAAAAAGAGGGGGGGGGGGTCAGTCTATTTTCCAAAGCACTTGAGGGCAAGACGAGAAATAATGGATGGAAATTAAATAAGGAGAGAAGCAACTTAGAATTAAGGAGAAATTTTCCTAACAGTGAGAACAATTAACCAGTGGAACAGCTTGCCAACAGAAATTGTGGGTGCTCCATCCCATTGGAGGCTTTTAAGAAAGATTGGAGAGCCACTTGTCTCAAATGGTAGAGGGACTCCTGCTTGAGCAGGGGGTTGGACTAGAAGGCCTCTAAGCTCCCTTCCAGCTCTATTCTGAATGAATGAAAACAAAAAATGAATGAATGAAGAAACGAACGAATGAATGAATTGCAATATTCCAATATTTGAGAGGCTCCACAAAGAAGAGAGGGTCAACTTATTTCTAAAGCACCAGAAGGCAAGACATGAAACAATGGATGGAAACTAAATAAGGAGAGAAGCAATTTAGAATTAAGGAGAAACTTCCTAACAGTGAGGACAATTAATCAGTGGAACAGCTGGCCTTCAGAAATCTTTTTTTTTAATTGAAAAGTTTTATAAACAGGCATACATACAATATATAATCAATCAATCAGTGTATCATCTGAATACATCTTTTTTCTTCTTACTCCTCCAATATTTATCATATCTTGATATTATCATTTCATTTGTTGTAACATTTCCCCCACATTTACTTTTATATTCGTACCTTTATCTATTCAACAATTTTATCCCAACCCAACCCTCCCTCCCCTCCCCACCCCCCACCCCCGACTTCCCAGAGCAAAAACAGGGTATAACATTTAACAAGCAAAAGCTAAAATATACTAACCTACTACAAAGTTTAAAACTCCCTCACATTCTTTAACTCCTCTTTTGCAAATTCATCAACCTCCCTTTTGTAAATTCTCAAAATCAGTTGGGTTAAATTCTTTCTTCCTGAACATAAGAGCCTTTTTCTTGGTATGCAATCCAATAACTTTAACAATATTACAAGCATTAACAAACACTGATAAGTGTTCATTTTCATCCCTCAAACACCTTTTTTTTTTTCAACATTGCTCCCTAATAAGATTCTAAATTAAACATTTAGTCTTCAGAAATCTTGAGCGCTCCATCACTGGAGGGTTTTAAGAAGAGAGTGACAGCCACTTGTCTGGAACGGTATAGGGCAGTGGTGAAATGTAAAATTTGTTATTACCAGTTCTGTGGGCGTGGCTTGGTGGGGGGGCGTTAATGTGACTGGGCGGGTGTGGCCAACTTTTTTTTTTACTTTTAAAAGCATTTTTACATGCTTTTAAAAGCATGTAAAAAAATGCTTTTAAAAGGCTCTGATGATCCTAGCTGAGATGCACGATCATCAGAGGCTTTTTTTTTTACTTTTAAAAGCATTTTTTCAGCCGAAGAGGTTGTAGAAAAAATGTTTTTAAAAGTAAAAAAAAAAAAAGCCTCTGATGATGGCGCAGCTCAGCTGGGCATGGGTGGGGGTGGGGGTGCAGGGATTTTTGCTACCGGTTCTCCGAACCA
Organism: Pantherophis guttatus; assembly: GCF_029531705.1. The sequence continues at coordinate 5,759,081 of NW_026844077.1, read as the reverse complement.
TCCTCCGCTATCGCTACCGGATTGGGCGATCTGGTCTGAACTGGGAGCATTTCACCTCTGGTATAGGGTCTTCTGTTTCAGTGAGGGGTTGGACTAGAAGACCTCCGAGGTCGCTTCCAGCTCTATTCTGAATTATTTGATTATGCTGTGTTAACTAGGGACAAAACAGCGCTGGGATTCTGTAAAAGTTTCGTGTTAGAATCAATGACATAAAAAGCAGCTTTAATTGGGAAGGCATAGGCCAATAAGTTGCCCTTACAATTCCTTTGACGCCTGCTCCCTCTCTGTTCTTGTACCAAGTGTTAAGGCTGTTGGACTCCCTGTGCTTCATGCTTATTGGCACATTTGCCTAGCAGTCTCGTTTCAAACCAGTTAAGAAGATTGGAGTTAACAGGCTCGCAGAAATGTCAAGCTAATATTTAACACATTTCCTGAGAGTGGGTGAAAATTGCACAATTTTGGTAAGGGTCTGCAGAAGAGACGAAGCCGTTTAAAATTCAGGTAAAAATCAGCAGTAGAGCAAACCATGTCTATGGACTGAAACACATATTTACACAGAATACGAGAAATAACAGAGTTGGAAGGGATATTCTACATTCTATTCTATTCTATTCTATTCTATTCTATTCTGTTCTGTTCTGTTCTGTTCTGTTCTGTTCTGTTCTGTTCTGTAATATAGTCTCTATTCTATTCTATTCTATTCTGTTCTGTTCTATTCTGTTCTATTCTGTTCTATTCTGTTCTATTCTGTTCTATGTTCTATTATTCTCTTCTATTTTCTCTTCTCTTCTCTTCTCTTCTCTTCTCTTCTCTTCTCTTCTCTTCTCCTCTCCTCTCCTCTCCTCTCCCCTCCCCTCCCCTCCTCTCCCCTCCTCTCTTCTCTTTCTATTCTATGAAGAAGCTTCTTGGATAAGAAGCGAAATGTCTTCAAGGAAAAAAAACAAAGTCCAGATGCCTTTTGAAAAAGCACTTTTGGGACAACCATGACCTGGATGACTGAGAATCTCCATAGAGACTCATCAGTTGGCTTTCTTGGCGTCTTCTCCAATGCCGAATTTCAAAAGCGTCAATACTCTTCAAGGACCAGCATGCTTGGGTATTCCCCTCATTGGAATTAGAATAGAATAGAAAATAGAGCTGGAAGGGATCTTGGAGGTCTTCTAGTCCAACCCCTGGTCATGCAGGAGAACCTATACTATTTCAGACAAGTGGCTGTCCGGTCTCTTCTTAAAAATCCTCCAGTGATGCAACATCCACAACTTCTGGAGGTGAGCTGTTCCACTGGGTAATTGTCCTCACTTGTAAGGAAGTTTCTCCTTAATTCCAGGTTCAAAGGGGCCATTTCCTTGTGAAACCACAAATTATCTTTTCATCTTGTTTGATGAAGTATCTGTCAGGGTTCCAGGTAACACCCCCAATGAAAGGAGACTCCGAAGCTTGAGTTTCCTCAAAGTTCCATTTCATTAGAGATGGCACATCTGGGAAAACCTGAATCTGAAAGCTTCCAGGATTTTCCCCACCCAAAGGAAAGTTCAAGCCCCTGCCCAACACCCACATGTCCATCACATGATCCAATCAAAGCACCGTCCCAACTGGAGATGCCTCCCAGTTCTAGCCATCCAGGTGCAAGGCAAGATGTCCTTGACTTTCTGAGAAAGGAATGTTATTATGACTACATATCACCCTGGCTCCTTACAACCCAGTTTCCCACAGTAGTAAATGCGGCAGGTCTGAAGATCCAATGAAAAAGATGGCTTCCAGGCCTGACAGGATCCCTATCCCTAGATGCTTCCAAGTATCTGGAGATAGTAGAGGAAGGTAACTCTGGTTCCTCCATTCTTTTGAATCCATTGTCACAAGAAGAACGTTGTTCCATTTGAAGTTCATTCTTGCGTGGCTCACCTCTGATCATCAATAAAGACAAATTTGTGAGGAATTCAATCTCCTTCCCTATCTCAGGCAATTAAAGCCCCTCAATTTCAATTCCTATCTAATGAATGCAGAATGTCAAATAGGAAATCAGCAAGTTGGGAAGGAGGAAAATAAAATAAAATAAAAGGAGATTTCAATGGTTTGGAAAAAATTAATTAGCTTTTCATTAAGACCGTAAAATTCAGAAGTATCTGGTTGAGAGAGAACGTTAATAATTATGCACTGTTCTTTGAACTATAATTAAAATGTTGAGTTCCAACTTGAGCGGAGAAATTGCTGAGCAAATTGAACCCCCGTGAAAGGTGGCCGGAACTCCCAACCTCAAACCACAGATGGTGGGAAATCTATACTTTTCTAAATGAAATGGGGTCACCCCAGACCCAATTTTTAATCCCATCATAGTTTTGATTCAGAAATTGATCTGAGATCTTCTCCTTTCTCAGAAAGAAAGAAAGAAAGAAAGAAAGAAAGAAAGAAAGAAAGAAAGAAAGAAAGAAAGAAAAGAGGGAGGGAGGGGGAGGAAGGAAGAAAGGAAAAGAAAGAGGAAGAAGGGAGGGAGGAAAGAAAGAAAGAGGGGAGGGAGAGAGGGAGGGAAATTTTTTTAAAAAACCTCTGCTGATCAGGCAACTCAGCTTGGATCGTCAGAGGCATTTAAAAGAAAAAAAAATCTTTTTTTCTGCCAACCACAGTAAGATTACGGTTATCTGAAATACTGTACCTCAGAATTGAGTTATTATTCTTTGGATTCTTGTCGGCTGTTAATGAACTTAAATTAACAGCCCTTGTTCAGAAAAGATTGATTTAAACTGTACTTGTGTTCGAACAACTACTAAGAAAGCTCATTAGTAGTCTTTAATTAGTAAACTAAGGTTTGTACAGACTTTGTGTGTGCTGCGTTCTTTAGGGTTCGTAGCTGGGGAAGAACAACTTTGCATCAATCCAGGGGTGAAATGCTACCTGGTTCGGGCAAACCGGTAGTGATAAAAACTACCAGTTTGGGCGAACCAGTAGTTTAAAAAAAGCTACAGGTTCGGTTGAACCTATAGTTAAAAAACGCTACCAGTTCATCTGAACCGGTATTTCCAACAATCAGCTGTGCCGCACGGTTTATATTCGCTAGAATATAAATATATCTGTTCTCCCCCTCACTGTTCTACTAACTAGTGAAGTCTTCCTTATCTGCGTGAAGCGTGTGCTTGGTGTGTGTTGCGCATGTGCACACAGAGTGCTTTTGGCGCACTCTGCACATGTGCTTCCAGCGAACCGGTGGCAAACCGGTTCAGATCTCACCACTGCATCAATCTGACTGTTCACATCAGGTGAAAACAATCTGGAGCACCCGTTAGATTGCAACATGGAAGATTTATTCAAGTCTGTTCACAAGAATCTAGTCAACTAAAGTTCAGCACTAAATTAGCTAGATAAGGGTGAACCGGTCAAAGTGAAGAGGAACTAAGGAGCCTCTTGAGGAGGGTGAAAGAGGAGAGTGCAAAAGTTGGCTTAAAATCAATTTTTTTTTAAAAAAACCCTAAGATCATGGCATCTGGTCCCATCTCTTCCTGACAAATAGAAACTGAAGAAATGGAAGCAGATTTTATTTTCTTGGGCTCCAAGATCACTACAGATGGTGACCAGAGATGGGTTTCACAATTTGTTGCCATTGGCTCTCCGTGCACATGCACGCTCACTTCGCTTGCTCGCGCCTTCCGCGCATTTCAAGCCAGCCTTGAAAATGTGGCAAAATAGGCTACTGGTTTGCCCAAACTGGTCCGAACCGGCTGAATACCACCTCTGATGGTGATGGCAGCCCTGGAATTCTTGCTCCTTGGGAGGAAAGACAGCATATTCAAAAGCAGAGATGTCACCTGGCTGACAAAGGTATGTACGGTCAAAGTTATGGTTTTCCCAGGGGTCATGTATGGCTGTGAGAGTTGGGCCATAAAGAAGACTGGGCACTGAAGAATTTTGAATTGCGGTGTTGGAGAAGATTCTTGGGAGTCCCTTGGACAGCAAGGAGATCCAATCAGTCAATTCTGAAGGAGATCAACCCTGACTGTCCTTTGGAGGGACAGATCCTGAAGCTAAAGCTCAAATCCGTTGGCCACCTCTAATGAGAAGAGAGGACTCCTTGGAGAAGACCCGGATGTTGGAAAAGACAGAAGGCAAAAGGAGAAGAGGAAGGCAGATGATCAGATGGTTAGATAGTGTCAATGATGCAATGAACATGAATTTGGGCAAATTCCGGGAGACAGTGGAGGACAGGGGGACATGGCATGCTATGGTCCATGAGGTCATGAGGAACTGGGCATGACTCAGCAACATCAAAAGTCAACACAGGAGTTGTATTGAGTCAGGAGGTGTTAGATTTGGACCATTTGTGAGAATGCTATGACTCTAAACTAATGACTTCACTCCACTCCCCTACTCTGCTTGGTCTTCTCCTACAGCTCACCCCCAATCTGAAAGCTACAGAACAACAGTTGGGGTTGTCTGTTTGTGGAAGGATGGATGCCCAGAAGTAATCACAACCTTGCTCTTCCTTTCATTGGTATCCTTTAAAAGGCCCTGCTTACAGGAGACAAGGAATCGTGTCATTTGTTTATTCATTCATTCACTCACTCAGTCACTCACTCATCACTCATTTTCTCATTTATTCACTCACTCATTCATTCATTCACTCATTCACTTGTTCGTTCACTCGTTCACTCATCTATTCACTCATTTGCTCATTCACTCACTCACTCACTCATCACTCACTTTCTCATTCATTCATTCACTCATTCACTCTCTCACTCACACTCGCTCATTCATTCATTCACTCAGTCATTCACTCACTCATTCATTCATTCATTCACTCATTCACTCACTCCCTTTCTCATTCATTCATTCACTCACTCATTCACTCACTCCCTTGCTCATTCATTCATTCATTCACTCACTCACTCACTCATTCACTTCACTCACTCACTCACTCACTCCTTGCTCATTCATTCATTCATTCATTCAATTCAATCACATCATTTTCTCATTCATTCACTCAGTCACTCATCACTCACTCCCTTGTTCATTCATTCATTCATTCATTCATTCATTCAATCACTCATTTGCTCATTCATTCACTCATTCACTCATCACTCACTCCCTTGCTCATTCATTCATTCACTCACTCCCTTGCTCATTCATTCATTCATTCATTCATTCATTCACTCACTCATTCATTCACTCACTCACTCCCTTGCTCATTCATTCATTCATTCACTCATTCATTCAATCACTCCTTTGCTCATTCATTCACTTAGTCACTCATCACTCACTTTCTCATTCATTCATTCATTCATTCATTCACTCATTCATTCATTCACTCACTCACTCATTCACTCACTTGTTTGCTCATTCATTCACTCACTCATTCATTCACTCACTCACTCATTTGCTCATTCATTCATTCATTCAGTCACTCACTCACATCCTCACTTGCTCACTCATTCAGTCACTCAATCACTCAGCTCCTTATTTGCCAGATGTCAGGGAAGGCTCTTGCGAACACAATGCACAAATGACAAGTTCAAAACACCATGAATAGACTAAGAAATATTTATGCATTTATTTAGCAATGAACAGCAGGGTCTATCGCAATTAATATATTTTATATCTACCACTCCAAGGCAGATAATGGACCACTAATGGGCCCGGTTAATTGGCTTTTAACTATTGGCATCTTGTTAGACCTGGGTGGGTTTCACCCACCCTTTCTTGCCCCAAGGCAGTGGACTTCCTGGGGATTTTGACATGAACTTAGTTTGCTAGAGAATTTAATTAAACTTTTTATTGCTTATGCATATGCAACTTCATTTGTATGCAACAGGAAAGGTCAATGGTTGGGATGTTTCTGGTGAAAGTCTGAAGAATGAGACAGCAATGGCGGCATTTTGGGGATTTTGTTTAGCGGGAAGGATTTGCTCAGGATTATTGATGTTGTCTTAGAAAATGTGCATTTTAGGCCTGCCAAATAAAACCGGGTTGAATCCTGTTGTCCAACTTTTCTTCCCCTGTAAAACGAGTTTCTGCTTTTATTTTTATTTATTTATGAATTTCATCAAGCATGTATTTGATAACAGATACAAGTGTAAACATAATTATAAATACATTAGGACAGGGATGGAAAACATGCTGATGTGCTTATGCACGCCCCTTACAGACCTCTTAGAAATGGGGTGAGGTCAACAGTAGACGGTCTAAGGTTAAAATTTTGGGGGTTTGGGGAAGTAACTACAGAGTCAGGTAGTGCATTCCAGGCATTGACCACTCTGTTACTGAAGTTATATTTTCTGCATTCAAGTTTTGAGACCATTTGAGACAAGTGGCTCTCCAATCTTTCTTAAAAGCCTCTAATGGGATGGAGCACCCACAATTTCTGTTGGCAAGCTGTTCCACTGGTTAATTGTTCTCACTGTTAGGAAAATTTCTCCTTAATTCTAAGTTGCTTCTCTCCTTATTTAGTTTCCATCCATTATTTCTCGTCTTGCCCTCAAATACTCTTCTTAAAAACCTTCAGTGATGGAGTACCCAGAATTTCTGAAGGCAAGCTGTTCCACTGATTAGTTGTTTTCACTGTTGTGAAATTTCTTCTTAGTTGCTTCTCTCCTTGATTAGTTTCCATCCATTGCTTCTTGTCCTGCCTTCAGGTGCTTTAGAGAATCAGTTGACCCCCGCATCTTTGTCCCACTCTCTTCTAGCACTGATGATATTACCTACTTGGGTCTTGAAATGTCTGCAAGAAAACAACCAAGCTCACAGAATACCAAAGACTCAATAGGAGGAGCCGAGGTGGCGCAGTGGTTAGGGTGCAGTACTGCAGCTACTTCAGCTGACTGCTAGTTCAGCAGATCAGCGGATCAAATCTCACCAGCTCAAGGTTGACTCAGCCTTCCATCCTTCCGAGGTAGGTAAAATGAGGACCCAGATTGTTTGGGGGCAATATGCTATTTAGTATACTGTCTTTGGTGTAAGCTGCCCAGAGTCCTTGGAGAGTGGGCGGCATAGAAATATGAATAATCATTATCATCATCAGCATCATCATCATCCTCTTCCTCCTCCTCCTCGTCCTCCTCCTTCCCTGACTCTCCTCCTCCCCCCTCCTCCTTCTCCTCCTCCATCATTCCACAAACCACTCTTTTCTAGCACTCATAATGTTACCTAGTTGGGTCATGAAACTTCTGCAAGAAAACAACCAACGTCAGAGCACACAAAGGAAACCAAATATCGAAGCCAGCCCTTGAAGATGCAAGTTAACCAGGATCCCAACTCAGCAACCCAACTCTCCATTTCTAAAGTTTTATACAACGAGCCTTTATTTTCCTTTATTGATGCAATCCACCAACCTTAGAATGTCTTTTCTTCTATACTGTCTCAGGAAGTACACGAGACGCCTCCTGCTCTCAATGCTGGAGTCTCAAATTCAGCCTTGGGCTCCTTTATATTCGAAGAAAGGCAGTGCACACACCCCTCGCTATCTCCCTACTTTGCAATGAAAATAATTCATTAGTATTGCCAGGTTATCTCTTGCGAATAAATTGCAGAGCTGACCTTTCAAGAGTGTTGCGTTTCGTCGCCAAAAAACCTCACTTCTCGCTGCTCCTTTCTTTATATATATATATATACATACATATATATATGTATATATATATAAATATATATATATAAAGGACTCCAGGAGATAAACAGAGACTGGGAATGTATCGTTGGGATTTAGTTTAACAAATCAATTATCTCTCCTTGTGCAGCAAGCTGTGAAGAAGATGGGCATAGGGGAAAGAGATGAAACGGGCTCCTTGAAATGTTACATTAGGGCAAAGTAACAGCTCATTAGATTATACAAGGTAGGTGTAATTGCCCAGCAAAAATGCAATGACTTGTAGGGACGCTTAATTTAATATGGGCTTGTTACAACCACCCGACCAATATGCAAGATCTGTATCCTTTGTCCCAAACTCCCTGGATTGGAAAAAAAAAGAAAGAAAGATTGCTGCAGTTAAAGAGGGAATAGATCATCATTTCTTTGCATCTAGAGAGCAGGTTTGAAAACAGGAGATGGTGAGTTCTAGGCTCGTCTTAGGCATGAAAGCCAGCTGGGTAACTTTGAGATGATGACTAGGAGATTGAGAGTTCTAGTCCTGCCTTAGGCATGAAAAAAGAGTGACTTTGGACCAATTGCCTGGAGACTTAGGACCAATCACTAGGTGATAGTGAGTTCTAGTTCTGCCTTAGGCATGAAAGCCCGCTGGGTGACTTTGGGCCAATCATCAGCAAGCTGTGAGTTCTAGTCCACCTTAGGCATGAAAGCTGAGTGTATGACTTAGGACCAATCACTAGGTGATAGTGAATTCTAGTCCTGCCTTAGCCATGAAAGTCTGCTGGGCAGAGGTGAAATGCATTTACCTTCACTATCGGTTCAGAAGTGTGAACGCTTGCGCTCATGCACTCACTATGCTCTCGTGCGCCTCTTCTGTGCGTGCACAGAGCCTTCTGTGCATGTGCAGAGGATAAAAAACAGGATGTAATGACGTCCTGGTGGGTGGGCGGAGCCTCCCACTACTGGCCCTACCAGTTCGCACGAGCCAGATAGATCCAGCTGGATTTCACCGCTGCTGCTGGGTGACTTTGGACCAATCATCAGTAAACTATGAACTCTAGTTAATCTTGGGCAATGAAGACTGACTGGGTGACTTAGGACCAATCGCCAGGAGATAGTGAGTTCTAGCCCTGCTTTAGCCATGAAAGCCATCTGGTTGGCTCTGGGCCAATCGCCAGGAGAGTTGTAGTCCCTCCCCTAGGCATAAAAGCCCACTGAGAGACTTTTGGGCCTGTCCGTGTCTCTCAGCCTAACCGACCTCACAGAGTTGTTGTTGGGGAAAATAGGAGGAGGATTAAATATGTCTGCTGCTTTGAATTAATTGTAAAGCAGGAATGAAATCAAATAAATGATAAGTCCACATATCCTCCTCAGATATTGAAAACTGTGTCTCTATGAGGTGGTTAAAGGCCCCCTTAAAAAAACGAGACAGCTTCTGATACTATGAATATATGTTATATATTATATATAACTTACATAGACATATATATATATATATCTTTGGTTATTTGGGTTTTTTCCCGCGTAAAATTGGAGGTGTCTTGGTGACGTTTCGACGAAGTCTCATTCGTCATCTTCAGGCTGGTGTTCTCGGCTTCGTACTTCTAGGAACAATGACGAATGAGACTTCGTCGAAACGTTGCCAAGACACCTCCAATTTTATGCGGGAAAAAACCCAAATAACCAAAGACCTACAAACAAACATCCGCGAAAACCTCAGAAAACATATATATATATATATATTCTTACTTCTTTGTAGGATTTATGTGTGTTTTTCCTCTAGCCAGGTTTTTCCTATGTAACCAAGGTTTTTCTGCAGCCCTAGCCCAGTGGAATCATATCCACTCGATTCTGGTCTTTTTTCTTTCTGGCAGCCAGCAAGTTCTTGCTGCCAGGTGAGAGACTTATATAGATCTATTTCTGGCTCATTAGCCATCATCAGTAAGCCACACCCACATCTCATGTATCCTCCCTGTAAAGGTACAATATCTATTTTCTTACTTCTTCGTAGGATGTATGTGTGTTTTTCCTCTAGCCAGGTTTTTCCTACGTAACCAAGGTTTTTCTGTAAGCATATATATATATGCTTTTCCCAATCACTAAACACAAACTCTTTCCAAAGCTAATGCTGACCTTTCCTTGTCCTATTCTTTTATTATTATTATTATTATTTTGGTGAGGGTGGGATTGCTGGGCCCTCCTTATTTGCCCAGGTACAAATTTCATCCATCTTCATTTGTTCCCCCTTCTGATTTCTATCCCACTGGTTCATAAGTAACCCTGGAGAGGCTGAGAGGCAGGCAGACCTTGTAGGACGTTAATCGATTTTGCCTTGCCGAAGAATGTTACAGCCGCGTTGGGCTAGAAAATGGAATGTGTTTTAATGTGATGCTTGAAGGAATGCACACGCCATACAAATTTGAAAGGGGAGCTGAAGGGAGGCAGAGCAAGGTTCCTTGTTCCCAAGAAGCCAAGGGCGGGATTTTGAGAGTCTGTCCTTGAGGTACCAGGGGACTTGCCATGTTTCTTCCAGATCACCTCTGACCCGTGGAAAATGGAAAATGCAACATTCCTTTTGCCTGAGTGAAAGGGCACTGAGGATTTCAAAAAAAAAATAAAAGGTTGAACAACCATTGATGGGGTGGTGTAAGGAGTACTACCTCGGGCAGGGGTTTCGACTAGAAGACCTTCAAGGCCCCTTCCAGCCCAATGATTCTATGTTCTATGATTCCACAGTTCTATGATTCTATGGTTCTATGGTTCTATGACTCCATGATTCTATGGTTCTATGACTCCATGATTTAATGGTTCTATGACTCCATGAGTCTATGGTTCTATGACTCCATGATTCCATGGTTCTATGATTCCATGGTTCAATGGTTCTATAATTCCATGATATTATGGTTCTATGATTCCATGGTTCAATGGTTTTATGATTCCATGATACTACGGTTCTATGATTCCATAATTCCATGGTTCTATGACTTCATGATTCTATGGTTCTATGATTCCATGGTTCAATGGTTTTGTGATCCCATGATTCTATGGTTCTGATCCCATGGTTCTATGGTTCTATGATCCTATGATTCTATAGTTCTATGATTCCATGATACTATGGTTCTTTGATTCCATGTTTCCATGTTTCCATGATTCTATGTTTTTTTATTCCATGACTCCATGGTTCAATGGTTCTATGACTCCATGATTCTATAGTTCCATGAATCCATGATTCCATGATTCCATGGTTCTATGATTCCATGATTTCATGGTTCAATGGTTCTATGATAGTTTTGATGTCATAATTCTGCAGTTGGGGTTTTATGATTCCATGAGTATATGGTTCTATGATTCCATAATTCTATGGTTCTATGATTCTATGGTTCTATGATTCCATAATTCTATGGTTCTATGATTCTATGATTCTATGCTTCCATGATTCTATTCCAGGACTCCATGGTTCAATGGTTTTATGATTCCATGATTCTATGGTTCTGTGGTTCTATGATTCCATGATTCTATAGTTCCATGAATTCATGATTCCATGGTTCAATGGTTCTATGTTTTTTTTATTCCATACTCCATGTTTCAATGGTTTTATGATTATATGATTCCATGGTTCTATGGTTCTATGATTCCATGATTCTATATTTCTATGATTCCATGATACTATGGTCTATAATTCCAAGATTCTATAGTTTCATGAATCCATGGTTCTATGGTTTCCATGGTTATATGATTACATGATTCATGGTTCAATGGTACTATGATTCCATGATTCTATATTTCTATGATTCCATGATACTATGGTTCTATGATTCCAAGATTCTATAGTTTCATGAATCCATGGTTCTATGGTTCCATGGTTATATGATTACATGATTTCATGGTTCAATGGTACTATGATTCCATGATTCTATGATTCTATGATAGTTGATGTCATAATTCTGCAGTTGGGGCTAAGTACAGAAGAACCCAATTCAGTAGGGGTTGGCTATCAGAAAGAGGGTCTGAAGCTAAGAAAACTTTTTAATTGGAAGCTAAATTAAACTGCATTGATAACTGGGGGATTTTTTCACCCAGTTATCAATGTTATCACGGAGTTGATAGTGTTGAAGAAGATACCCTGAGGTTAGGAATGATAGTGCTGTTAATATAGATTTCCTTTTTTTAATTTTTTTTTATTAAAGATGGCAATAAGAAAATATAAAAAAATAAGAAAAGCTACAATGAATAAGATAAAAAAAAAATAGAATATGCAAAAAAGAAAACCGAAAAAAGAAAACCAATAAAAAAAAATTGATTTTTCTGTGGCAGAACAGAACTGAATTACATTTTCCGCTGTATCTCTGATGGGAACCTGGGTCCAAAACTCTGACAAATGCATATAGGATATTTTAATCTCACTTGTTTGTTTTTTAAGTTCTTCTGTGTGGTTCTTTTTCTTTGGGGCGGTGGGAGGGAAGTGTTTTTGCACAGCTAAGTTTTCGTTGGCAGGAACAGTGAATCTCTTCTCCATTTCGGCCATTTTTTCAGATGTGACTTCCAGGGCTTTTGTGCCAGACCAATTTGGAGACTTTGGGGGATGTGAGAGCTCAAAACAAGGAATGCTGCTCCTCATTGTTATGTAAATGACACATAACAAAGACCGGAACCATTGCAAATGGACCTGTGCAGAGGCTCGGGTAGGTTTGAAGAATGGAAGACAGTTTAATTTTTGTGACATCTCCAAAAGATAAATGAAGAATATATAACAAAGGGAGCCGAAGACTGAATAGCTTAAAACCCATGTGAGGTCCATGGTGTTCTCTGAGCTTGGTTGCAGATGTTTCATGGACCAACTAGGGAACATCATCAGTGCTAGAAGAGAATGGAAACTGTGGAGGAGAGGAGGAGGAGGAGGAGGAGGAGGAGGAGGAGGAGGAGGAGGAGGAGGAGGAGGAGGAGGAGGAGGAGGAGGACGATGACTGTGGGATCATTGATGCGTCCTAAGTTTGGTTGTTTTCTTGCAGATGTTTCATGGCCCAGCTAGCCAACATCATCAGTATTTATTTTATTATTTATTTATTAGTCATATTTCTATGCCGCCCACTCTCCGAGGACTCTGGGCGGCTTACATCAAAGACAGTATACTAAATAGCATATTACCCCCAACAATCTGGGTCCTCATTTTACCCACCTCGGAAGGATGAAAGGCTGAGTCAACCTTGAGCCGGTGAGATTTGATCCGCTGATCTGCTGAACTAGCAGTCAGCTGAAGTAGCTGCAGTACTGCACTCTAACCACTGCACCACCTCGGTTCAGTGCTAGAAGGAAATGGGAATTCTGGAGAGGAGGAGGAAGAGGAGGAGGACTGTGGGATCATTGGTACTTCCTGAGCTTGGTTGTTTTCTTGCTGATGTTTCATGGCCCAGCTAGCTAACATCATCAGTGCTAGAAGGGAGTGGGAATTTTGGAGAGGAGGAGGAGGAGGAAGACTGTGGAATTCTTGATGCTCTCGGAGCTTGGTTGTTTTCTTGAAGACATTTCATTATCAAACTAAATAACATCATCAGTGCTGGAAGAGAGTGAGGTTTGCTTTCAGTTTACACACTAGTGGCTCGTCCTGTCACATATACCTAAAAAAGACTAGCGACTCCAGGAATTCCTCATCTGTAATTGTATACTTTTAGATTTCGGTAAAGAAAATTGGCACGGAAGCGTATGTACTTGTGAACCTACCGAGAGTCCAGTTGACTTCAGTGAGTAATCAATTGCAACCGTAAATATTCAATATTCCCTGAAAAGCGAAGCCGTACTGAGTACAGACAGTGAAATTCACCTCAGGGGGAATTAAGTGGAATTTTGCAAGGCCTTGCTGGTTGTCTCATTGCTAAGAGAGAGGAGACGGCTCCACAGATGGTGTCAATTGGGGCCTCCCAGTTTATACAAGAAAACACTTAAAGAATAAACCTCAATCCCCACAAAAGATCCTCTGAGCACCCGAACAAAGCCTTCCTTTAAGTGGACCATAATTGGCCTATCTCATTAAGATTGGGAGGCCATAAAAACCACCGCCATTTCAATCCGCACAAACAGGTTGCTCTTATTATAAGTCGCATTCTCTGCGACTCCAGCAGGGGGGAACTACCGCAATGCCCAGCTGTTGTGTAAATATTTGCTTGAAGTTCCGTGCCAATTCGATTTGCATGTGCAACCACGGGCTTATTATTTTTATTGCTACTAAGTGCACTTGCAAAAGCCGGGGCCTTAAAGTGATTACCGGAGAAGAAACAGAGGGGAAGAAACATCACTCGGAATTCATAAACACAAAAGCGTTCTGTTTTTTTTTTCCCGAAAAGGCAATTTGGGAAGATCGGCGAAAGAAGCTCCATTGTCGCTAGGCGCATCTGGAAAGCCCTGGGTTGAAAACTCTTTAATCTTTTGAAAAGGAACAATCAACCTCCAAGATGAAAGTTGGCAATTGCAAATCTTTGCAATTAGCTTTGGAGTCAAAGCGGGCGGTCTCTCCTTGCAGTTCATATTTTTTTAAAAAAAACAATTTGAAGCCTTTTCAAAAAAATCACCAGGTCCGCGTTCAAAAGGAGTATAATTGCAATCACATCCCAGGCCTTTCTCGATCAAGAAACGTTGACCAAAAGGTAACAAAATCAACACCGCTAGACTAAACTACGCAATTAAAGTGTCAGGGGGATATAAGAGGAACATCAATTAATTTGGCAAGGAAAGAATTGACGGCAGCAGCTCTTTCTCCACAAACAGAGAATGAGGAAAATCATGGTTGAAATAGGATAAACAGGGGAAATTATCTTGAGCCCTCCAAGAAAACATTTTGGATTTTATCGCATCTAAACAGGGCCTCAGTGATAACTGGAGCAATTGATGTATTGAAATTGATGTATGACAAGAAAAAGAACAGATGTTTCTTCAAGGAGCTGCCATTGGGGAACGCTATTCCAGAGGTCTCCACAAAATCAAAATGGCGGCCACAAGCATGTGATCAAAACCGCACCTCTTTTTATATGTATTTATTTGTTTGATTTTTATACTTATTTTTAAGTAACTCAAGATGGGAACCTACTCAATATGCCTCCTTCCTCCTAGTTTCCCCATAAAAACAACCCTGTGAGGTAAGATGGGCTGACAGATAGGGACCAGCCAATTCATCTGGCTGGCTTTCTGCCTAAAGTGGGACTAGAACTCACAGTCTCCTGGTGATTGGCCCAAAGTCATTCAGCTGGCTTTCACGCTTAAGGTGAGACCAGAATTCACCATCTTCTGGTGATTGACCCAAAGTCACCCAGCCAACTTTTGTTTCCAAGGTGGGACTAGAACTCCCTGTCTCCCGTTGATTGGCCCAAAATCATCCAACCAGCTTCCATGGCTAAGGTAGAACTAGAACTCACCATCTCCAGGTTTCTCCAGCCAGCATCCTTAACCACAACACCAAACTGGCTCTCAAGATGCAATACACATTTTCAAAGATGGCTGCCATTGTGAGTATCTTTGGCCCACCCTCTCTAGATGCTTCTGTTGATTCCTGTACGTGGAATCAACAGATTTTCATCCCTTGCCAATCCTTCTAAAGAATCCCCTCTTGCTTTTGGCAGGATGGAACGAGAAAGAACTTTTTGAGGTAAACCAAACTGATCTCCCTAAAACATAATTGTAGTAACTACCGTATTTTTCGGTCTATAAGACACAACGGAGTATAAGACGCAGCAAGATTTTGAAGAGGAAAACAAGAAAAAGAAATAGTTTTTGGCCTCCCTGGCCCCTAGGAACATTCTGCAGGCCTCCGAAACCCTCTGTGCGTCCTGTTTTTGCAAAAAATGGACTCGTTTTTGCAAAAAACGGGCTTGTTTTTGGCCTCCCAACCCCCCCCCACATCACATTTTTTGCCCTCCCCAGCCCCCAGGAGCACTCTGCAGGCCTCCCAAATCCTCTGCACATCCCATTATTGCGAAAAATGGGTCTGTTTTTGGCAAAAACGGGATGCGCAGGGTGGGGTTTCGGGAGGCCAAAAATGGCTGTGTTCGGTGTATAAGACGCACCAACATTTCCACCCTCTTTTGAGGAGGGTGAATGCATTTTATACTCTGAAAAGTACGGTACTCATTAGGCCTCATGCGAAATGGGAGAAAAAAAAATCCCTGCCAACATATTACGCCCCACCAAAGAGGTTTTGGATAATAAAGTTGGTTAAGAAAACAAGGCTTTTTTCTTGGTTGCAAGAAGGAAGATTAAAGGAACCCTCCAAAAAATAAAAAATAAAAAAAAATGTCAGCAATGAAATACCATTTACAATAACAAGCCATCACAGGGACTTCAATCAAAGATGATTTAAGCCCAATTAAATATACAGGTCTAATTACTACTCAGTGGTAATTGATTTAGATAAAGAGCTATGTTGCTTCTATGGATTTTAAAAAGAAGAGACTTTGAGGAAGGAAGGCAGCAAATGGGTTTCCTTCCCAAATTTTATATCCACCCCAAAACAAAAACAAAAAAAACCCCAAACCCAGATGAGGAGAATAAACTGGAAATACAGGTAGTCCTTGATTTACAGCCACAAATTTGACCCCCAAATTTCCATTGCTACGGTCTTGAGCTTTCTCTTAACAATTAGGTCCACAATTCTTGCAGAGGTCGTTGATCCACCCTGTTTTAGATCTCATTTGCAGAAGGTTTTGATCAAGAGCCTTGGTAGTACAGTGGTCTAAGGCACCCTGTTATTAAGCTGGTTATTAAGACCAGCTGCCTGCAATTACTGCAGGTTCGAATCTCGCCAAGGCTCAAGGTTGACTCAGCCTTCCATCCTTTCTAAGGTAGGTAAAATGAGGACCCGGTTTGGGGGGGCAATAAGCTGACTTTGTATAAATATACAAAAGTATGAAGGCTATTGCTTAACGCATTGTAAGCCGCCCCGAGTCTCCGGAGAAGGGCGGCATATAAATCAAATTTTTTTTTTTAAAAAAAAGTGGATTCCATTCTATGACTGCCTTGATCCACCCAACGTCAGTTCTTCTTCCTATGTGACCATTTCCATTTCAATTCTTTTACTCTCTTGATGGCATCGTAGAAAATTAAGTAAAATAAAAAATATATAAATAAAATAAAAAATAAAATAAAACAATAAAATAAAACAAAACAATAAAATAATAAAATAAAATAAAATAGTAAAGTAAAATAAAATAAAATAGTAAAGTAAAATAAAGTAAAATAAAATAAAAATAAAACAATAAAATGAAATAATAAAATGAAATAAAATAAAATAAAATAGTAAAATAAAATAAAATAAAATAAAATAAAATAAAATAAAGACAAATTCACCTCCTGCTCCTTGATCAGAGAGTGTGGGAGAAAGGTGAAAAAAAGGGAAATCTTGTAGAACTTGTAAGAAAGAATTTAAATAAATGTGGCCACAGCAGAAAAAAAATTCAGGTTTAAATTATGGTCCATTGAAATATTTTTATGTTGAGCAAATAATTAAGCAAACATTGGGCTGAGCGTCCTTTTAACATGGAGTTATTTAACTTATTTTGCAACAAATGTAACACGCGACATCGTCATTGCATGCAAGTGTTGGTCAATTGGACACCCATCATCAGAGGTGGGTTTCAGCAGGTTCTGACCAGTTCTGGAGAACCGGTAGCGGAAATTTTGAGTAGTTCGGAGAACCGGTAGTAAATATTCTGACTGGCCCCGCCCCCATCTATTCTCTGCCTCAAAAGTCCCAGCTGATTGGGGGGAAATGGGGATTTTGTAGTATATCCTTCCCCTGGAGTGGGGTGGGAATGGAGATTTTACAGTATCCTTCCCCTGTCACACCCACCAAGCCATGCCACGCCCACCAAGCCACACCCACAGAACTGGTAGTAAAAATTTTTGAAACCCACCACTGCCCATCATGCCCTCATGGAGTTATGGGGTTTTTCCCCCAACGTTTCAAAGTCAAAACTAAGTTAACCGAAGGCAACTCAGGAGGAAAAACGCTGAAGGGATGGAAGAAAATATCAAAATTATTTCCAAATTGTTTTAATCTCATGCACCACTGCTTCACAGGAGTCCTTTAAGAGACAATTTACGTTTCTTGACCATGGACTAAAATCTAATAACTCTGCCAGCAAATGAGGTACAAAATGCTGTCAAAAGGACTTCCAGTCTACAACACGTGGGATTAATATTCAGTGTCATCAACTAAAGTGTCTTTAAATTGATGGATATCTCAGTTAAATTTTATGTTGTGCCGGTTAGGGTTTACATCAGATTTCAGATTATTTTATTTTATTTTATTTAACGTGGAGGAGTTCGTTCTTTCAATGAATCTATAGACTTTTGGAGAGACAGTTTCGAGATTAAGGCCCCAGCTTGGAAACCAGGAGACTCTGAGTTCTAATCCTGCATTAGCCAGCTGGGTGACTTCAGGCCAGTCACTGTCTCTCAGCCCACAGAAGACAGCAAGAACAAACCAGAAATATTGTTTTTAAAAAATTGTATGGCCTAGGCAAGGCAGTGACTAGGAGTCAGCACTAACTCTAGCACTGATGATGTTCCCTAGTTGGGTAATAAAATGTCTGCAAGAAAACAACCAAGCTCAGAGAGCACCAAGAACCCCCAAATCCTTCTCCTTCTCCTTCTCCTTCTCCTCCTTCTCCTCCTCTACTTTCTCGTCCTCCTCCTTCTCCTTCTACTCCTTCTCTTCCTCTTCCTCCTCCTTCTCCTCCTCCTTCTTCTCATTCTGTCTCCTTTTCCTCCTCCTCCTCCTCTTCCTCCTCCTCCTCCTTCTCCTCCTCTTCCTCTTCCTCTTCCTCCTCCTCCTCCTCTTCCTCTTCCTCTTCCTCCTCCTCCTCCTCTTTCTCCTTCTCCTTCTCTTCCTCCTCCTCCTCCTCCTCCTCCTCCTCTTCCTCCCCTTCCTCCTTCTCCTCCTCCTTCTCCTTTTATTTTATTTTATTTATTTATTTTATTAGGCTTATATGCCGCCCTATCTCCAACGGACTCAGGGTGGCTCACAACAATAAAAACCACAATAATCCATTATACAAAGTTAAAATGCCTAATTAAATCAGATAAAGCTAAAAACCCATATAAAATCCCATCAGTCCAGGCCGGAGAACTTGAATAAGTTTTTAATTCGCGGCGAAAGGTGCAAAGGTCAGGGGCCAACCGGAGCCCCAAGAGGAGTTGATTCCAGAGGGTGGGCAGGCCCACAGAGAAGGCTCTGCCCCTGGGGGCCGCCAGCCGACATTATCTCGCCAACAGCACCCTGAGCAGGCCCTCCCTATGGGCGCAAACCGGACGATAGGATGTTGTTGCCGGCTGCGGGTGGTCCGCCAAATATCCTGTGCCTAAGCTATGTAGGGTGTCACCATGTCAAGATGCATTTATCCTAGTGCTGACATGAGAAGGAGTACGCAAGTGTCTGCCACGGGGCGGTTGCCTTTCACCTACTTATTTTAGCTGGAGATAATGTTCCATAGGAGATGGATGGGAGGGTGGAAATTCTTTGAATTGGAGCAGTAGATTAGGGGTGAATGATTGGGAAGATGGCCAATGAATGCAGAGGAGTGGGGGAAGGAAGAGGAGGGGTTTTGGGTCAGCACGGCAGTGCTGGTTGCATGGAGTCAGTGTAAAAGTTGCCGTGCTAAATAAAATGGAAGTTTGTTTCAAAAAAGACTTTGTTTGAGACGCAATTTATTTGAAGATGGCCTGAAAACCTGACATAGGGCTTTATAGTTCATCACCACCTTCTTTTCCTCCTCCTCCTCCTCCTCCTCCTCCTCCTCCTCCTCCTCCTCCTCTTCCTCCAAATCCTCCTCCGATCCAGCCATGGTGATGTGACCTAGTTGGGTCATGCAAGAAACCTACCAGGCTCTGAGACCACCAAGGACCCAACAGTTCAACCCTAAACTTCAGATCCTCTCTTCTACTGATCAATAAAAATAAATAAACAAATGCATCCCTACAGTGTCACGAACATAAAGACGTTTCAAATTGCCCCAGCATCTTGCAGCAGACTGTTCACCCTCGATGTGAACAAGCTGGGTATCGTCTAGAGAGAAACCAATAATACACAATGCACTCTCATTCTTCCTCTGGAACTCGGCTATCTTCCTGGCATCCTCAGCATCGTCAGCATTCCAGGAGGTCACATCTAGTGGATTCTGCACTACATCCCATAGCCCTTCTTTGTGCAACAGGAGACTGCACTTGGTGGACCAGGATTTGTAGTTGGTGCCATTTAGCTGGGTAACCAGCGATAAATTGGGAACATGACCTTGTGCCATCCTCACCAGGATATTTAGTACGTAACAGAACGTCTGGAGCAATAATGTGTGTCTCAACTCTCTTATTGCTGTAACTGGTACACACACTCTGGCACTGGGCCCATAACCAGTGTTGAGGGTAAAACTGCCCTCTGCAAAGTAGTGCAACGGACCAGACAGCGAATAGATACGTTGCTTAGCAAAACACACAGATACTCACAGATTCTGAACGTTTAAAGAAAAATAAACAGTCTTTACTTGTAGTAAAAAAACAAACTTGGCTTCTCAAAACAAAGATAACACTTCTTCAAACAATCACGGTTCAACTCAAAAACATAGTTTGCTTACAATTCCAGTTCTCTTCAGTAACACAGACAAAGTTCCTTTCAGCAGTTCAACCTTCTAATAGCAGGAGCAGAAGTGAATGAACTTCCTGCCTTCTTTTATGTCTGCTTAGCACAGCCAATTAGTCAACTTTGTAGCAGTTAAAGTTACAGAACATAGTTTTCTATATATTATCTACCCAACCGTAGGATAAGCACCCAACAAATTGATATGGTAGGAAATCATGGAGGGCCCAGCTGATCCTTAAAAAAAAAAAACAAGAAAAAAAACCACACACACACACAGAAAAGCCTCAAAGCATTTTTTAAAAAAATAAATAAAAAATCTGACTGAGCATTTGAGATAACCAACAAGGGAGACAGAGAAATTTCCATCCTGCTCACTTTGCATCCTCCGAAGTTTGTTGCCTTCCCACCCCTTGGCAGAAGATGGGGATGTTATTATTAGCCAACTACCAAGAGAGTTGGTAGCATCTGGTAGGAGAGCTCTACCTTTTTAAGATACAGATTCAAGGAGAGGGAAGGAAGAAGGGAGGGAGGGAGGAAGAGAAGCTGCAACATTGCAGAGCAATGAAACACCGAAATGTCACTTTCTTCCAAAATGCTCAGCTCTTGCGGCTGCCTTTGTAGAAACTGGAATTATTGGATGTGATGCCTCCAAAGACATATGTTCGGGCATCTGCTGTTCCTCTCCTGAGCTGTCAGAGCTGGCAAAGTCATTTAGGCCAATAGACTGTTTTATCTCTTCTGTTCCTTCTTCAGCAGCCCTGAAATATAACTACAGGACATTTGAGTTGGGAGATGGGTGAGATGTTTGATCAGAAGATGAATTAATCCAGCTGTGCTTACCAGCCACCTATGCTATACAGAATAGAATAGAATAGAATAGAAAATATGGAATGGAATATGGAATGAAATATAGAATAGGATAGAATAGAATAGAATAGAATAGAATAGAATAGAATAGAATAGAATAGAATAGAATAGAATAGAATAGGAAGTGGGGGTGGGAATGGGAATGGGAATGGGAATGGTTGTAGAGTAGAGTAGAGTAGAGTAGAGTAGAGTAGAGTAGAGTAGAGTAGAGTAGAGTAGAAAATACAGAATAGAATAGAATAGAATAGAATAGAATAGAATAGAATAGAATAGAATAGAATAGAATAGAATAGAATAGAAAGTGGGAATGGGAATGATTGTAGAGTAGAGTAGAGTAGAGTAGAGTAAAATAGAGTAGAGTAGAGTAGAGTAGAGTAGAGTAGAAAATACAGAATAGAATAGAATAGAATAGAATAGAATAGAATAGAATAGAATAGAATAGAAAATTTTTATTGGCCAAGTGTGATTGGACACCCAAGGAATTTGTCTTTGGTGCATATGCTCTCACCGTACATAAAAAGAAAAGATACGTTCATCAAGAATCATAAGGTACAACACTTAATGATAGTCATAGGGTACAAATAATCAATCAAATCATATAAGGAAACAGTCGATATAAATCTTAAGGATCAGTGGTGGGTTTCAACATTTTTTACTCCTGGTTCTGTGGGTGTGGCTTGGTGGCCATGGGGAAAGGAAGGAAAAAGCACCTTTGGGACAAGCATGAACCTGAATGGCTGAGAATCTCCATAGATGTACTTTATAAGTTTTGTCTTCCAGTCTCCTAATCACCTTGGTTGCTCTTCTCGGCACTCTTTCTAAAATTTACCTACAGTCCAATTCCAAAGTTTCAATGGCCAAGCTCCTCCCCCGGATATCACATGACCTAATTTTGAAAGTTTGGCAACCTGTCCGTATTGACAGTCAGTTCGCAGTATCCCGTTGTCGTGTGACTGCAATTTACTGGTGTGTGGGTGTGTGTGTTTGTAGGCATTTACGAGCTCCTTTAACACCTGCAGTGTTTGCTCTACAATAATCCCATTCGTTTAATGACCACTGAAAAAGAAAAGAAAAAAGATCTTAAAATCAGACCAGTTATGTGATGACGCACTTTGTGAACCTAATTGTCTGGCTCAATTACGGTCGTAAATCGAGGACACCTGACTTTGAGTTAAGTAGGAAGGCTTTTCAATCTGAATTTCCATCTACTGCGCTAAGATATGGAATTGGGTGATTCCTCTCCAGTCCAACTCAGTGAAAACTACACAACTACAATCTTGGGTGTAGCTAAACCGACGACGACAACAGTGTGATATACCCATCAAAGGAAATATTGCAGGGGTGGGTTCTAATTTTTTTTACTACCGGTTCTGTGGGCATGGCTTATTTCATGGGAGTGGCTTGGTGGGGGGATAATGTGACTGGGTGGGTGTGGCCAAACTTTTTTTTTTTAACTTTTAAAAGCATTTTTTCTACAAGCTTAAGAGGTTGCAGAAAAAAAATGCTTTGAAAAGTCTCTGATGAACCCAGCTGAGCCGTGGGATCATCAGAAGCTTTTTTTTTAACTTTTAAAAGCATTTTTTCAGCTAAAAAGGTTGTAGAAAAAATGCTTTTAAAAGTAAAAAAAAAAAAAAGCCTCCGATGAGGTGGGCGGGGTAAGCGAGTGGCAACCGGGCCGGAGACCGGTTCGGGGGCGTGGCCAGCCAATGTTATTACCGGTTCTTGGAACTACTACAAATTTTTACTACCGGTTCTTACGAACCGGTGTGAACCGGGAGCAACCTCCCACTGGTATAATGAAATTTTCTAAGGCCATTTCTAAAGCTTCAAGTCATGTATAAATGGCAACTAATTAAGGCAATAAATTAACCAAAATTGAGGTTGTTGTCCTGTCTGGTTACAAGGGAGGTTGAAGAAATGGGTATGTTTTCAATTCTTTTCAATTGCTTTTTAATTAAAATGTAATCAGACACTTTATATATGCTCTCACCTTTTTTTCTCCTGCCCCGAGCTTTCTGCGGGATTGTTACTCTACGTTGAAGGTAATTGCTGTACATCTCATTAACGTTTGGGGGATTTTTTTTGGTGATCTTTGTTTTTAAGGAAAACAGGTGTGTATTTAGAGTTGCCAGGTGTCCACTATTTGAGCGTTCAGTCTGCTTTTTTTCACATTATGTTCACTATTTGTTTTCACAAAATAGTGGACTTTTTTTTTATTCAAAAGCTTTATGATGAAATGGTATGTAATCTAAAGCTGTAGGGTCTAAGAGAATAAGGATAGGAGAATCGCGTTTTGTCTTTTTTTTTCATAAGTTAGAATGAAAGAGCCAGCTCCGAGTTTACTGAAACTGTTCCAGTATTGTGCATCAATTCTGGTATCAAATGCAAACGTTGAACGAATTTTCAGCGTCATGGGAAATTTGTGGACTGACGAACGTAACCGACTGCTTGTACCATCAGTTCGAAGTGAACTTTGTATATTTTTAAATATTTCTCAACGTTGTACTGAAATTAAAGAATTATTCCTTAAACACAAAGAATTGATCAAAGCTGCGCAGTCAAATAAAAAATACACACGACAGCAAAATGTAAAATGTAATTTAATATTTTACACATTATTATAATATATTTGATGTTTTGAATTTTAAGTAAAGTTTCGAAGTGATTATTTTAATACGTGTTAAAATGTTTGTAAGAAAATATATAATTTAATTGTAAATTTTTTTTTTAATTTTTTTACTACTTAACCCCCCCCCCCGCTTGTCCACTATTTTTTGGAAGCAGACCTGGCAACCCTATGTGTATTGTGTGGAAATAAGTTGCAGCGTGGAGTTGCAGTGGAAAGAGCAGTACAAGTAGTCCTCGACTTACAACCGTTCGCCGAGTGACCATTCAAAGTTACAACAACATTAAAAAAAAAAAGTGACTTATAACTATTTTCCACACTTGCAACAGTGGTGGGTTGCCCCCGGTTCAGACCGGTTCGCAAGAACCGGTAGTAAAACTGGTAGGAGGCTCCGCCTACTGAACCGGATGTCATCATAGGTAATCTGCACATGTGCAGAAGAGCGCGCTGGTGCAATGCGAACCAGTAGTAAATTTAAGTAGAACCCACCCCTGACTTGCAACCGTTGGACATATGATCAGAATTCTGATGCTTTGCAACTGGCTCGTATTTATGACGGTTGCAGTGTCCCTGGGGCCATGTGCTCACCTTTTGTGACATGCAGTCAATGGGGAAGACATGTGGTCATTAGCACTCTTTTTGAGAATCATTGAGGTCACTTTATTTGTACCCTCAGGGTCACCGGAATAGTGCAAATAATTTGTGAGCCTGAAGGCAACAGATAAATCTCCAAGTGGCCTCAGTGACTCTCAGGGAGAGTGCAAACAACCAGATGACTGCACGGAATATACATCCTTCCGTTCCGCACCATTCAGTCCGAACTGAGGAAGCTTCTTGGATGAGAAGTGAAACATCTTCAAGGAAAAAACAAAATCCACTTGCCTTTTGGAAAAGCAACAAGTATTTCAGTGGTGGGATTCAAATGATTTAACAATCGGTTCTCTGCTCTAATGATTGGCTGGGTGGCCGTGGTCATGGTGGGTGTGGCCAGGGTGTGTGACAGCAGCACTCGGCCTCTGAAACCCCCTGGGAGCAAAAACACGGGGGGGGCATGTCCCCCCCCCCCTCCCCCCCTTTTGGGCCCGTAGGGCCCCCTGCACCCCCCCGCGAGCAAAAAAAGGGCCACGGGGGGGGGGGGCATGCTGCACCCCTCTGCATCCCACTTTGGGCCTAGGAGGCCTCCCTGAAGCCTCCTGGGAGTGAAAATGGGCCGTGTGGGGGCGCCACCCCCCTTGCGCCCTGTTTTGGGCCTAGGAGGTCTCCCTGCACTTACCTGGGAGCCAAAATGGGATGCATGGGGATTCCTGGAAGGGGCGGGGCCAGCCAGCAATTTAACTACTGGTTCACCCAAACCAGCCCAAACCGGCTGAATCCCACCACTGAAGTAGTTGCTTTATTTTGGCAAGATGGCTGCCTCTAGGAGAGAAACGATAAAGGAAACGCTTTATAGTAACTCTACGTGTCTTTCTTCAATTTTCTTTTTTTGGGGGGAGCCTGACAATATTTATTTATTTTATTTTATATCAAATTTATATACCGCCCTTCTCCCTGAGGACTCAGGGCGGTGTACAGCCAAATAAAAACATAGACTACAAACATTAAAATACTATTAAAAAGATATATATAAATTTGGCCCCATAATTAAAAAACAATGACAAACCAATTAAAAACATTTAAAAGTGTTAAGCCAGCCCGGCTTGTTGAAAAAAGAAAGTTTTAAGGGCACGGCGGAAGGGACTGAGGTCTTGGATTCTCCTTATCTCTGGGGGCAGTTGGTTCCAGAGGGTAGGTGCACCCACAGTGAAGGCCGTCAGTAGCAGCAGGTGGTCTCGAAGATAGCTAGGCCCTATGCCATGGAGCGCTTTAAAGGTGATAACCAACACCTTGAAGTGCACCCGGAAGACCACTGGGAGCCAGTGCAGCTCACGCAGGAGAGGTGTTTTATGGGAGCGCCATGCAGCTCCCGTAACTACCCGCACGGCTGCATTCTGGACCAGTTGGAGCCTCCGGGTGCCCCTCAAAGGGAGCCCCATGTAGAGAGCGTTGCAGTAGTCCAGGCGAGAGGTGACGAGGACATGAGTGACTGTGCACAGGGAATCCCGATCAAGAAAGGGCCGCAACTGGCATATCAGGTGAACCTGACAAAAAGTCTCCCTGGCCACAGCCGTCAGATGTTCCTCCAAGGACAGCTGTGTATCCAGGAGGACTCCCAGATTGCGAGCCCTCTCCGAGGGGGCCAAAGACTCGCCCCCAATAGTCAGAGATGGGAGTCATCTGACTATATCGGGATGCCGGGAACCACAGCCACTCAGTCTTGGAAGGGTTGAGCTTGAGTCGGTTTCTCCCCATCCAGATCCAGATCCAATATGCCACCATGCCCACTTAGAGAATAGACTCATAGAATCAGATCATGTCAGAACACAAGAAGGACTTTGGGGATCGCCTAATACAGCAAGCTTCCTATTGCAAGAATCCACTCAAATTCTTCACCTCCTTTCTGGCAGAAAGCACATTAATAAGAGCCGTGGTGGCAGAGTGGTTGGAATGCAGTACTGAAGGCTACTTCTGCTGCCAGCCGGCTGCCAGCAGTTTGGCAGTTCAATTCTCACCCATTCTCAAGGTTGACTCAGCCTTCCATCCTTCAGAGGTGGGTAAAATGAGGACCCAGATTGTTGGGGGCAAGAGGCTGACTCTGTAAACTGCTTAGAGAGGGCTGGAAAGCACTGTGAATTGGTATATAAATCCAAGTGCTATTCTATTCTATTCTATTCTATTCTATTCTATTCTATTCTATTCTATTCTATTCCTATTCCTATTCCTATTCCTATTCCTATTCCTATTCCTATTATTCTATTCTATTCTATTCCTATTCCTATTCCTATTCCTATTCCTATTCCTATTCCTATTCCTATTCCTATTCCATTCTATTCTCATGGTGGCGCAGTGATTAGAATGCAGTATTGCAAGCTAACTCTGCCCACACACCAGTAGTTTGATCCTGACCAGCTGTTCTGTCCTGACCGGCTCAAGGCTGACTCAGCCTTCCATCCTTCTGAAGTGTGTAAAAAGAGGACCCAGATTGTTGGGGGCAATAGGCTGACTCTGTAAACTGCTTAGAGAGGACTCGAAAAGCATTGTGAAGCGGTATATAAGTCTAAGTGCTATTCATCATCATCATCTTTTAATGACCCCATAAACCCTTGAGGGGTGGAGTCTAGGTAACTGAATGGAGCGAGCAGAGTGTTTAATGCCCAGATGCCCTTCCTGTCACCAATATGGAGTTTTGTTCAGCAGATATATTCTCTGTCAACTTGCAAAGCATCCCTGGCGTGCTCTCGAGTTGCCATAGGCAAGGGGGACGGGATGTAGCAGCATGGCAGCAAAATACAAAAGCACATCTCTCAAGGCCGTCTCCCAGGGTTACCCACAGCGGTCAGAGGAGAGTGATCTCTACAACCCGCGAAATTTCTCCATTGGCGAATGTGATTGATGACACACCCTGTGGGGAGTGGGGGAAACAGAGTCATGATTAGGGCATAAATTACATGAGGTCAGAGTTGGCTTCACTTGGAACGTGCCGACATGAAGCTCTTAATAAATAACTGGATTTCTTTTGAAGCTTGGCTCGAGGCTCATGATTTAGTTAGGGCAGGGGTCGGCAACCTTAAACACTCAAAGAGACACAAAGATCCTAACCAGAAGTCCCCCATTCAATTCTGGAGCCAACCAGAAGTCTGGTTCCCCCACCACAGAGTCTCCTTTTAGTATGGCATCCTTTTTCCTCTGCCAACTGGAAGTCCAGTTCCGCCACCATAGAGTCTCCTCCTAGCGCGGCATCCATTTTCCTCTACCTGTCCTAACCGAAAGTCATATCAATCGTGGAGCCGACCAGTGACAGGGAGCCGCAGCAGAGAACTGAAAGAGCCACATGTGGCTCCAGAGCTGCAGGTTGCTGACCCCTGAGTCAGGGCATCCATCGGAACCCTGACATTCTCATCGTGCCCAGAGAGAGAAATATCTGCTTCTACCTAGGATCGAACTCACAGCCTCCTGATTGTGAGGCGAGAGATCCACCTCTAGGCCGCCGCACTACTCCAAGTCCTACTACTCCAAGTGCTAGAGCTATTGCTATTAATGATTTTCTGCAACGATTGTCCTCAATCCAAGAGCTCGTTTCTCATTCCTTGGCACGATCTGTGTCTTGCGACGCCACGACCCTTCTCCAAATGACTGGCTGGAGAGTTATCTGAGCAGAGTTAAAGAGCAGATAGTTTTGGGCTTGGCATTATGTCATGCAACAGTTGGAATGGCTAAATAATGGATAGGCTCATGAATAAGAAAATAACCCTATAAACAATGCTCCTGTTCCCTGGAGTTTTAGCCAGCTAATGAGCACTGAATGATCATTATCAGAAAATACACACTTCGGATGGCTGGACTTTCTGCAATCTAGGAGTCTTGGCTTGTTGTGAAAAAAGAAGATGTTTTAATCAGTTCTAGAAATGGCTGATGTCTCAAACCATCTGCACGAACTATAAATAAAAGGTGGATTTCAATTAAACCGGAACAGCTTTGTATAAGATTCAGGGAGAGCCTCCAGAAGAAACAGACTAATGTCAATTTCTTTCACCAACATTTCAAGACTTCAAGAATAAGTAAGTAAGTAAGTAGAACAGCCTATAATTTGAAATAGATAGATAGATAGATAGATAGATAGATTATCCTATCCTATCCTATCCTATCCTATCCTATCCTATCCTATCCTACCTACCTACCAATCTACCTACCTACTTACCCTGTTTCCCCCAAAATAAGACCTCCCCTGAAAATAAGCCCAATCGGGCTTTTGAGCGCATGGCAATAAGGCCAAGTGCTTATTTCAGGGTTCAAAAAAATATAAGACAGGGTCTTATTTTGGGGGAAACACGGTATCTATCTATCTATCTATCTATCTATCTATCTATCTATCTATCTATCTATCTATCTATCTATCTATCTATAAATCTATCTATCTATCTATCTATCTATCTACCTATCTATCTGAAAAAGATTTGCCACTTGGCCATTTTTGAATAACAGGATCATAGACTGATTGATTAATTATGTGTAAATTAATCTGGTGCTTTTCCAAAGTGGTTTACAGAGACAGCATATTGCCCCAACAATCTAGGTCCTCATTTTACCAACCTCAGAAGGATGGAAGGCTGAGTCAACCTTGAGCCGGTCAGGATCGAACTGCTGGCAATCGGCAGAATTAGCCTGCAATACTGCATTCTAACCACTGCGCCACCACGGCTCTTTACAGAGATATGCGTTTAATGTAATGATCGTCTGAAATTGAATTGAATTTTTCAATGCATTGAAAAAAGTAACTTATGACCGTTTTTCTCACTTACGACCTTTTCCACATCACCGTGGTCACGTGATCAGAATTCAGATGTTTGGCAACTGACTCGCATTTATGACGGTTGCAGTGTCCTGGGGTCATGTGATCCCCTTTCTGACAAGCCAAATCAAAAGGGGAAGCCAGATTCACTTAACAACCAGGTTGCTAACTGAACCCACTGCAGTAATTCACTTAACAACGGGTGGCAAGAAAGGTCGTAAAATAGGGCAAAGTTCACTTCGCAACTGTCTCGCTTAGCAACAGGAAATTTGGGCTCAATTGCAGTCGTACCTGTATTTCAGCCATGGGTTTCACATTATGTTACTACCGGTTGGCAGCGTGTGCACACGCTCGGTTCGTGCGTGTGTGGGCCCAGTTTGTGCATGTGCCTGCCTTCCGCACATGTGCCCGGCCTTCCGTGCATGCGCTCAGCCTCAAAAATGTGCCTAAATAGCATGGCATAGAGCCCGGGCGGGTGGACAGGCCCACCCACAATTTCTGCTACCGGTTCTGCCGAACCGATCCAAACCAGTTGCATATACCTCTTCTGCTGTATTTTTATGGGAAAGAATGGAGTATTGAACTGTTGCTGCAGGTCTTTTGGTGCTAATGTGATTTTGATTAATGTAAATTCCCGGAGAATGATGATCCTTTAACTGTGCGATCAATTTGTTGATATTGAGGGCCAGGATAAAGATAAAGGAGCTGTTGGCTATTTAGCAGTTGAACACTTTATGAATTGAAAAGTCTATTAAGTTATCCGTTTATGAATTGAACAGTTTATTTAGCAGTTTATGAAGAACGGTTGCAGGAATTGGGTGTGTCTAGAGAAAGAGAAGGACTAGGGGGGACCTGATAGCAGTGTTCCAATATTTGAGGGGCTGCCACAGAGAAGAGGGGGGTCAACTGATTTTCCAAAGCACCAGAAGGCAAAACAAGTAACAATGGATGGAAACTAATCGAGGAGAGAAGCAACCTGGAATTAAGGAGAAACTTCCTAACATTGAGGACCAGTGGAATGGCTTGCCTCCAGAAATTGTAGACGCTTCATCACTGCAGGTTTTTAAGAAGAGATTGGACAGCTATTTGCCTGAGATTGTATAGGGCCGTGATAGCGAACCTATGGCACACAGGTGGCACATGGAGCCATGTTGCCTGACACGCCAGCTCAGCTCCATCAGCTGATTTTCGGTCCTTTTGGGCCCACCAGAAGAGGGCCTGGGGGGAGGCCCGTTTTTCTTTCTCCCTGGCTCCAGATCCTCTCTATGCATCTGGGGAGGGTGAAAACAGCCTTCCCCACCCCCTCGGGGCCTGAAACGGCCCGTTTCTCAACTTCCGGCCTTCAAGGGGGTGGGGAAGGCTGTTTTCGCCCTCCCCAGATGCATAGAGAGGATCTGGAGGCAGGTGAGAAAGAAAAACGGGCCTACCGGGCCATCGCGTGCCAGGAATGGGGGAGGGAAAGGGGGGGTTGCACTTGCATGCGCATGGCAGGGCACATAGAATTATGGGTGTGGGAACACACATGCGCAAATCTCCCCCACCCCCGCCCCTTTCTGGCACATGATGGCAAAAAGGTTAGCCATCACTGGTATAGGGTCTCCTGCTTGAGCAGGGGGTTGGACTAGATGACCTCCAAGACCCCTTTCAAGTCTACTCTAATTAAACCAGAGAACAGAATCCTTCTCCTTTCTGGAGATGCTGGGAACCCACTGAGTGGAGCTCAATCACATACAGGCAAATGAGTTCAAGATTTCACTTTTTAAAAAAAATAGACATTGAGCGGTTTGCTTTGCCTTTTAAACCGTTTAAACTCATTTGGGGCCATGTGCAAAAATGTTTTTGTTTTGTTTTGTCTCTGGCATCGAGAATTGGAGGTACCATTGTTTTTTTGTGGGGGTTTTTTGGCAGCTGGGTTGGCATTGAATCTTAAACATCAGTGCCATCATAGTTATCTAACTAATATTAATAAAAATATAATAATAAAATATTAATGAAAATGAAGGAATAAAAATGTAACTGTTCTTTAAGAACTGAAAATACATTTTTTTTAAAAAAATTGAAGAAAGGAAATCATGTAACTCTCTTTCTTCTCTCTTTCTCTTTCACTCTTTTTCTTTCTCTCTCTTTGTTCCTCTTCCTCTTCCTCTTTTTCTCTCTCTCTTTTTCTCTTTCTTCCTCTTTTCCTGTCTCTCTCTTTTCTCTTTGTTTCCTCTTTTCTTGTTCTCTTTCTTCCTTTCTCATTCTCATTCTCTTTCTCTTTCTCTTTCTCTCTTTCTCTCTCTCTCTCTCTTTCTCTCATTCTCTCTCTCTCTCTCTCTTTCTTTCTTCTTTCTTTCTTTCTTTCTTTTCTTTCTTTCTTTCTTTCTTTCTTTCTTTCTTTCTTTCTTTCTTTCCCTCCACTTACTCTCTCTTTTTCTCTTTCTCTCTCTTTTGGCTTAGTTGCAAAGTTATTCTCCTGCATTTACACAGAACTTCTGAATATTAAACAAAATGTATGAAATATGTCTGACATCTCACTTTCTGAAAATGGAGGGACTCCGGAGTCTTTTTCTATAGTTTTCAAACACTGTTCATGTCAAGCTACATTTATAGCACAAACTAGAACAGTAAATTGTTTTAAGACATAGTGATTTAGTTGAAAGCACTAAGCAATTCGAGGCGCTGCAAAGGTGTAAAATATATTTCTACCCAATTCCTAGCCATTCATCTTGAATGGTCCAGACACCTGAGCCAAGAATTTGAGAATTTGGGGGTTTATCCGATCAGCCTGCTAGAGTGGTGGACAGCAAGGAAATTTGACGTATTCATGAGCCAGAATTAACAGAATTATTCTGGACCATTCATGAACCAGTATCCATACCTCCCAATGCCAGAAGCATCACTTCATATATCTCTTGGATTAATGGCTCTATGAATGGCTAAATCATTATTATTTTTACAACTTGATATCATTTTTGCTGGAACTGGTCCAAAATCTCTATTTCATCCTATTTCAGGATTCAAAGGAAAAATAACAGAATAACAGAGTTGAAAAGGACTTTGGAGATCTTCTGATCCAACCCACTATTCAAGCAGGACATCCTATACCCATGACGGCGAACGTGTGGCATGCGTGCCACAGGTGACACGTGGAGCCATATCTGCAGGCACGCGAGCTGTTGCCCTAGCTCAGCTCCCCAGCTGATTTTTTGCTGGTTCCACTCACGCCATCCCTCCCCTCCCAGGAGTCTCCACTCAGCCCATTGTTGTGGCTCCGACCCCCAAGCCCATCTTATCGGAGGAAGAAGGCTCCGAAAGGGAAGGAGAGGAGTTGGCCAGGCCTCCCTCTCCAGGACCCTCCTCTCTGGCAATGCCTCAGGTGTCTCCCGACAGAGAAGAGATTGGCCAGGAGCCAGGAATCCCCGTGCAGGCGCAGTCGGACAGTGACGGGGATGAGTTTTGGCTGGATCCACACCAGCATCGGAGAGATAAGCGCACGCAACAGAAGAGGAGGCATGCCAGAGATTAGGCTGAGTCACTGGACCACACCCCACAGGGTATAAAAGGGAGCATGGTGGCCAGTCAAGCCTTGTGACGAACAAAGCTGAAAGCTTCCACACCATTCTGCATTGCTGGACTTTTGCTTTAAGACTTTGCTGGATTATCTCTGGACTTGCTTAATTCCGTAATTATTGAGCTGCTTTCCTTTGATGTACCAGAAGCGGAGAGAAGTTATCTCTTCCCTTCGTGAGTAATAAACTCTTGGCAGGCAGCCACTAGGTTGCTGCCAAGTTCCGTTATCATAAGGATTTTGTCGGCTGGTTTGGTTTTTAACTCTTGGACGTCTGTTGGTGTGTGTGCATGTGGGATGGGGACAGAACACCCATTTTGGATGCCAGGTAAGTACAGGGCTCGCACAGAGGCACTGGGAGGGTATTTTTGGCCTCCAGAGGGCCTCTGGGGGGGGCAGGGGAGGCTGTTTTCACCTTCCCAGTCCAAGAAAGCCTCTGGAGCCTGGGGAGGGTGAAAAGCGGGCCTACCGGGCCTACCCGAAGTCTGGAAATGGGCTGTTTCTGGCCTCCGGAGGCTTCAAGGAGGCCTGCTAGGCCCAAAATGGCGAGTGTCGTGCAAGCATGCACAGAGGGGTGCGGCATGGGGGGGCATTGAATTGTGGGTGTGGGCACATGACCCCTCCATGCTCCCCCTGCTTTTGGCACGTGACATCAAAAAGGTTAGACATCACTGTCCTATCCCATACCAGACAAACGGTTGTACAATCTCTTCTTAAAAATGTCATGTGAAGAAGCACCTAGAACTTTTGGAGGCAAGCCGTTCCACTCTCCTTCATTAGTTTCCATCCATTGTTTCTTGTCCTGATTTCCGGAGCTTGGAAAATAAATGAAGTCAGAATAGAGCTGGAAGGGATCTTGGGGGTCTTCTAATCCAACCCCCTACTCAAATAGAAGACCGTATGCCATATCAGACAAGTGGCTTTCCAGTCTCTTCTTAAAAACCTCCAGTATTGAAGCACCCACAACTTCTGGAGGCAGAGCTGTTCCACTGGTTAATTGTCTTCACTGTTAGGAAGTTTCTCCTTAATTCCAGGTTGCTTCTCTCCTTGATTAGTTTCCATCCATTGCTTCTTTTCCTTCCTAAATTGATAATTCCTTAATTAGGGTATATTGTTTCCTTCTTGATTGTTGGTCTAATGTTAACACTAGAAAATTCTTGGAAGCATGGCACTCAGACGAATTGGCCATCAACAGGCACATAAAAATAAACATGTACATACCATTCAACAGAGGCGATCAAAAAGTTGAAAAGGAACTAAAAAGATCAAAATACCTCCTCACCAGCAGGTTGCTTCTCTCTTTGATGAGTTTCCATCCATTGCTTCTTGTTCTGCCTTCTGGTGCTTTGGTGAACAGCTTGACTCCCTCTTCTTTGTGGCAGCCCCTCAAATATTGGAAGACTGCTATCATGTCACCTCTAGTCCTTCTTTTCATTAAACTAGACATACCCAATTCCTGCTACCAAAGGACCTTTTAAAGCTCACTGGCTACATTCAACCAACACCTAATCAGGTTAATTGAATAGTTAGCAGTTGCTTTTACACAATATGCTAAGGTTGATGAGCAATAGCAATAGCATTTAGACTGATATACTGCTTCACAGTGCCCTACGGCCCTCTCTAAGCGGTTTACAGAGTCAGCCTCTTGCCCCCCAACAATCTGGGTCCTCATTTTATCCACCTTGGAAGGATGGAAGGCTGAGTCAACCTTGAGCCTAGTGAGATTCGAACTGCCAAATTGCAGGCAGCCGGCAGTCATCAGAAGTACCCTTCTAAGCACTGCATCACTGCAGCTCATTTAGCATTAACTTTGATTGGTCGATTGTTGTAGTATTGATTGGGTCTAGGCTTTTGAGCTCCTTCCTGGTGGGTCTTCTTGTACAAATAACAGACTGTGGGCATGGCGTGGCATGCAGTGGTGGGTTTCAAAATATTTTTACTACCGGTTCTGTGGGTGTGGCTTGGTGGAGGTGGCTTGGTGGGTGTGGCAGGCGAAGGATACTGTAAAATCTCCATTCCCTCCCCACTCCAGGGAAAGGATACTGTAAAATCTCCATTCCCTCCCCACTCCAGGGGAAGGTTACTGCAAAATCCCCGTTCCCTCCCGATCAGCTGGGACTCGGGAGGCAGAGAATAGATGGGGGCAGGGCCAGTCAGAAGTGGTATTTACCGGTTCTCTGAACTACTCAAAATTTCCACTACTGGTTCTCTAGAACTGATCAGAACCTGCTGAAACCCCTCTCTGGTTGGAAGGGACCTTCTAGTCCAACCCCCTGCTTAGGCAGGAAACCCTACACCACTTCAGACAAATGGTTGTCCAATCTCTTCTTAAAAACTTCCAGTGTTGGAGCATTCACAACTTCTGGAGGTAAGTTGTTTCCATTGATTAATTGTTCTAACTGTCAGGAAATTTCTCCTTAGGTCAAGTTTGCTTGTCTCCTTGATGATTTTCCATCCATTGCTTCTTGTCCTGCCCTCAGGTGCTTTGGAGAACAGCTTGACTCCCTCTTTTTTGTGGCAGCCCCTGAGATATTGGAAGACTGCTATCATGTCTCCCCTAGTCCTTCTTTTCATTAGACTAGACATACTCAGTTCCAGCAATCATTCTTCATATGGATTAATTTAGGAACTAGGTTGAGGATGTTGTGTGAGTGATCTTCCTTAAAAAGGTTGCAAGGAGTCAAAGGGGGAAAGAGAGTATTTGGAAGCAGGTGTGAGCTTATATTGGTATCTGTAGGCATCTCCTTAAATCAAATATGATCCTCGGAAAAGATGATTTTATGGATGGAGATGACAAGATGGGGCTGATTTATATTCTAATGCACTCTTTCTCCTTCAGTCCCAAAATGCTATATAGTCCTAAACATTTTGCATTTTTCAACAAACTTTTTCTCCAAAGGATGGATTTGGAATACATTTGTATTTCCTTTCATTTCCGATTCTGAAATGAGACTAATATTTTCCCCCCACTTTCCAATGTTTTATCCTAACGCTCAGTATAGGAAGAAGGATCAAGAAGTGGAAATACTGTATCATGGGTATGATCAGGAAAGTGACTTGAGGGCAAAGAATTCACCCTTGTACTCTTCAGAACTTATCCCAAACTTGCAGTATTAGTCTGCTTGGTGCTCTCCCAGCTTGGTTGTTTTCTTGCAGACATTTCACGATTCCAACTAGGGAATATCATCAGTGCTAAAAGGGTGTGTGGAATGATGGAGAGGAGGAGGAGGAGGAGAAGGAGGAGAAGGAGGAGAAGAGAACAAGGAGGAGGAAGAGAACAAGGAGGAGGAGGAGGAAAACAAGAAGGAGGAGGAGAACAAGGAGGAAGAGGAGAACAAGGAGGAGGAGGAGAACAAGGAGGAGGAGAACAAGGAAGAGGAGAACAAGGAGGAGAAGAACAAGGAGGAGAACAAGGAAGAGAAGGAAGAGAAGGAGGAGAAGGAGGAGCAGAAGGAGGAGCAGAACAAGGAGGAGGAGGAGGAGAACCAGAAGGAGGAGGAGAACAAGGAGGAGAAGAACAAGGAGGAGAACAAGGAAGAGGAGAACAAGGAGGAGAACAAGGAAGAGGAGAACAAGGAGGAGAAGAACAAGGAGGTGGAGGAGAACAAGGAGGAGGAGGAGGAGAACAAGGAGGAGAAGAACAAGGAGGAAAACAAGGAAGAGGAGGAGGAGAAGGAGGAGGAGGACAACTATGGGGTCCTTGGTGCTTTCTGAGCTTGGTTGTTTTTTTGCAGATGTTTCATTAACTACTGCAAAATATTTAGATGTTTCCAACTAGGTAACATCATCAGTGCTAGAAGGGACTGAAGTTTGTTCTCTATTTATATATAGCAGCTTACTTGGTCAGTTTTGGTTGGAGCATTGTTTTCTTCTCGGTTGTTCCTTGATTAAGCTGTTGTTTATTGTTGAATTATTTGTCTGAGGTCGTTCCTTGATTGGGGTATTCTTTATTGCTTGATTGTTGATCTAGTATTAATCATGGGTTGAATCTCTGCTTATCTGGATGTCAATTGCTGATGAGGAAGTGTTTGTTTCTTTGGTTTCCTTTTCAGCTTTTTGATTGTCTCCATTGAATGGTATGTAGATGTTGTTTATCTCTGTGTGTCTGTTGATGGCTGATTTGATCTGCTTCCTCCATGTGATAACTACACCAACCCTACTAGTTCAAGGCAGATAAAAGCAGAGCCATGTTTGCAAAGAGACATGGACTTTGAAACAACAGAAGTCTGTTTTACTATCCTCTTAAACCCTTCAATCTTTTTTAGCGAATGCAAGGGGATAATAACTGGAAATGATCAATAGAGAGCGATATCTCATATTCCAAGGTAATTTATTGTACCCCGGAATCAGTAAATGGATTCTGTCTTGCACCAGCCTGGTTTTAGAATTGGACCCAGGGATGAGAAGTATGATGATTACAGAAAATGCCAGCTTAGAGTCTATTTACTCCAGATGATAAAAATAAATCTCTCTCCATCACCCAAGGATAAGGCATTGATTGAGTAGCTAAAACTCAAATGGACAGTTGTGGGCCTAGGTTGCTAGCAGTATGTCCAAAACCTTTAATACGCCGATCCATTATTCTATGTTCACGCAAGCAAATCCAATTTATCAAGCCCTGAAAGATATAATAATTTTCTAAATGTTTGAAATCAAGTCCACCACCATCTGTTAGAAACCCAGATTGCTAATGTGATTCTCTAGCACAGTGGAAACATGGAGCTTTAAACCCGAGGAAACTAACAATCAAATATTTTATTTTACACCCACATCAGCAGACGCACCACTTCCCAGCTACACTGTGGGAAAGGAAAGCATGATGCACTAGAGAAGGAACTTGGGGAAAAAAAACCTGGAATTTTGTTACTGTATATATTTGATCCAGTGGTTAAGGCATCAGGTTAGAAACTGGGAGATGGTGAGTTCTAGTCCCACCTTAGACAGTTAAGCCAGCTGGGTGGCTTTGGGCCAATCACCAGCAGACTGTGAGTTCTAGTCCCACCTTCGGCAGGAAAGCTGGTTGGGTGACTTTGGGCCAATCACAAGGAGTCTGTGAATTCCAGTCCCACCTTCAGAACGAAAACTGGCTGGGTGATTTTGGGCCAATCACCATCAGACTGTGAGTTCTAGTCCCACCTTAGACAGGAAAGTGATTGGGTGACTTTGGGCCGATCACCAGGAGTCTGTGAATTCTAGTCCCACCATATCACTAGAAGTTTTTAAGTTTTTAAGAAGAGATTGCACAATTATTTCTCTGAAATGGTACAGGGTTTCCTGCTTGAGCAGGGGGTTGGACTAGAAGGCCTCCAAGGTCTCTTCCAATCCTGTTAATTTGTTATTCTTTTAGTGGAACAGCTCAGAGTCGTATATGCTCCACTGTTGGAGGTTTCCAAGAAAAGATTGGACAACCATTTGTCCAGAGAGGGGTTTGGGATGAGAAGATCTTCAAGCCTTTGAGCTCCATGATTGTATGATTATATAATTCCATATAAATGAAGCAAAATTAGTTATTTTTAGTGGTTTTTCACTTCCTGATGTGTGTGTAGATACTACCAGTTTAAGAGTACAATTTCACTCACATTTTCTGAGTCTGTTCCTTACACAAATACAAATAGGGCTTGTATAATGACTTTGCGTTGAAATGCAGTCCAGGTGTTAAACGCAACAGGAGAGGACAATTATTTTACAATTGGATAGGCCTTGTCTCCACTAATACAAAGGAGGATAGCAAGGCAGTGCAAATGAGGGCGAGAGAATTCTCCAGAGAGGTAATTTTTGATTCTGTGCTAAATAGTCTAAAAGGTAAATATTTTTTTTCCCCGGAAAACCATCCATAATAGAATCGGTTATATACAGGAGGAGGAGATATTCCACAGAATGTACAAATGTCAATTTAGGGAGGGGAGGAGGAGGAGGAAGGGAGGAGGAGGAGGAGAAAAGAGAAGAGAAGAGGAAGAAGAGAAGTGGGAAGAGGAAGAAGAAGAGGAAGAGGAGGAATAGTAATAATAATAATAATAATAATAATAATAATAATAATAATAATAATAATAATAATAATAGGAGGAGGAGGAGGAGAAGGAGGAAGAGGAAGAAAAGAAGAAGAGAAGGAGGAGGGGAGGAGGAGAAAAGAGAAGAGGAAGAGGAAGAGGAAGAGGAAGAAGAAGAAGAAGAAGAAGAAGAAGAAGAAGAAGAAGAAGAAGAAGAAGAAGAAGAAGAAGAAGAAGAAGAAGAAGAAGAAGAAGAAGAAGAAGAAGAAGGGGAAGGGGAAGGGGAAGGGGAAGGGGAAGGGGAATAAGAAGCAGAAGTAGAAGCAGAAGAAGCGGAAGCGGAAGCGGAAGCAGAAGAAGAAGCAGAAGCAGAAGCAGGAGGAGGAGGAGGAGTAAGAAGAGGAAGAAGAAGAAGAAGAAGAAGAAGAAGAAGAAGAAGAAGAAGAAGAAGAAGAAGAAGAAGAAGAAGAAGAAGAAGAAGAAGAAGAAGAAGAAGAAGAAGAAGGGGAAGGGGAAGGGGAAGGGGAAGGGGAAGGGGAATAAGAAGCAGAAGTGGAAGCAGAAGAAGAAGCAGAAGCAGGAGGAGGAGGAGGAGGAGGAGGAAGAGGAAGAAAAGAAGAAGAGGAGGAGGAGGGGAGGAGGAGAAAAGAGAAGAGGAAGAAGAAGAAGAATAGGAATAGGAATAGGAATAAGAAGCAGGAGCAGGAGCAGGAGCAGGAGCAGGAGCAGGAGGAGAAGAAAAGGAGGAGGAGGAAGAGGGAGAGGAAGAGAAAGAAGAGGAAAAGGAAGAAGAGGAAGAAGAAAAGAGGAGGAGGAGGAGGAACCTCAAACAATCAACATTTATAAAGTTTCAAACCTGGTGACATGACTTTCACAAGCCAACTCCATGCTGACCTTCTAGTTGAGGAATGTTGTGCTATATTGTGCTGACTGATGCCACACAGATGACCCTTGACTTACAACCACCCATCTAACGGCCCTTTAAAGTGACAGCAGCACCAAAACCCGATTTACCACCAGTCCTCACACTTAACCACCATTGCAGCATTCACCACAGTCACACGATCAAAATTTTGGGCACTTGGTAACCTACACCTAATTTACTAGAGTTTGTCGTGTCCCAGAGTTTCATGATCATCATTGGGACTACCAAGCCAAGTCAATGGGGGAAATCCAGATTCGTTTAACGACTACATGATTCCCTTAACTGAAGAACTGAAGAAGCTTCTTGGGTGAGAAGCAATACGTCTTCAGAAAAACGAAACAAAGTGTCAACTTGCAAAGCTTTCAAGTTGCCATGAGCAGGAGGGAGGGAGAACTGATGGAGCTGATTGATTTCCCTAACTGAAGTGCATTCCATACATTCTTCCTGACCGCAATCAGAAGGAGGGTGTTGGATTTCACAGCCAGCCAAAGTGGTTAATTGGAGAATGTGATTTATGACATGGTCAGAGAGGAGGGGAGAGACAGGGTCATAGGGGAACGTAAATCTACGTGGGATTAGTTCTAACTGCATCCGAATATTGCCGAAATGGTGCTCCTAATAAATGACTGTATTTCTTTTGAAGTTCGGCTCATGGCTCATGAATTAATTAGGGCATCTTTCGTAAACTTCACAGGAAGTTCCCGTTGTCTTTTGAAAAGCACCTTTGGGACAACTGTGACCTGGATGATTGAGAAGCTCCAAGAGACACCAAAGGTTTGGTTAAAAGATCCTCCTTAACAACGGGAATGATTTACTTACCGACTGTGGCAAAAAGAAGGTTGTAAAATCACTTAACAACCTATCGTGCTAAGCAAATGGAAATTCTATTCCCAATTCTGGAGAACCAGAATGTTGTCAGGAACGTTTCCAAAACAGCTTTCGTGAAACAAGGAGGGGAATCACCCAACTCAGAGAAGGGGTAGCAGTCTATCCCCTTGAGGAGAAATATCAACACGCACCTGGGGGGAGAGAGAGAGAGAGAGAGGGAGGGAGGGAGGGAGGGAGAGAGAGAGGGAAAAGTTTCACCTGCCCTGCTTAAGTGAGCGGCTCACCTCTACCGTCACTGGAGGTGAGTAAAAGGAAATAAACTTTTCAGAATGGCATCTGCTTAATTATCCCATGCTGTCAATTAAAAAGTCATTAAAAAGTGCTTTGTCTTGGTAGGAAAATTATTCTTACAGATAGATGGCATCTGTTTCTACCGCCCCTTCTATAGGGTTTTTCTCTTACTTGTCGTTCCAGAGGTGTTTCCCCCCCCCCCCCTGATAATTGCATTTTGAAAATGTTACCTTTCTTCTTGTTCTTTGCCTCCTCCTCCTCTTCTCCCCCTCCTCCTTCTCATAATCCTCCTCTTCCTCCTCTTTCTTTTCCTCCTTCTCTTCCCCTCCTTCTCCCCTACTCCTTCCTCTTCCTCCTCCTCCTCCTCCTCCTCTTCCCCCTCCCCTCCCTCTTCCTCTTCCTCCTCCTTCTCATAATTATCCTCTTCCTCCTCCTCCCCCTCCCCTCCCCCTCCTCTTTCTCTTCCTCCTCCTCCTCTTCCCCTCCTGCTCCTCCCTTACCCCCTCCTCTTCCTCCTCCTCTTTCTCTTTCTCCTCCTCTTCCCCCTCATTCTCATAATCCTCCCCTCCCCCTCCTTTTCCTCCCCTCCCTCTCCCCCTTTTTCTCCTCTTTCTCTTTTTCCTCCTCCTTCTCATAAACCTTCCCTCCCCACTCTTTTTCCTCTTTCTCTTTCTTTTCCTCCTCCTCTCCTCCTCCTCCTCCCCTACCCCTTCCTCTTCCTCCTCCTCCTCTTCCTCCTCCTCCTCCCCTACCCCTTCCTCTTTCTCCTCCTTCTCATAATCCTCCTCTTCCTCTTCCTCCCTCCTCCTCTCCCTCCTCTTCCCCTCCCCCTCCACTTTCTCCTCTTCCCCTTCCTCCTCCTCCTCTTCCCCCTCCTCCCCTCCCACTTCCTCTTCCTCCTCCTTCTCATAATCCTTCTCTTCCTCTTCCTCCTCCTCTTCCTCCCCATTGCAGAAATCCTGTAGTGTCACCTCAATTTCCACAGGCCAAGAAGAGAGAAACAGAGAGGATGGAAGGAGAACCTCTCCATTAATTATTTGTAGTCCAGGTGTGTAGCAAAGAGCACTTGAGTCTCTTAATGGTGCCTGGTGTTCTCTGGGGTATTCACTATTTAGTGAACAGCAGTCAGGAGAAGGGAATCTCTATTATTCAATATATATTTTTCTTATCATCGGGTCCTTGGTGCTCCCTGAGTTTGGTGGTTTTCTTGCAAACTTTGCATTAACCATCTAGGGAACATCATCAGGGCTAGAAGGCAGAGGGTTTGCTCTTTTTTTACACAGGAGTGGCTTGTCCTGTCACTGACAAACAGGCAGAGGGCATCCATGGACACCAGCTAGTGGTTAGAAGACATGATGAAAACTGCTTAATTTCACAACACATGGACAGTCCTCTGTTCTGTTCTCTTCTGTTCTCTTCTGTTACTCTACTCTACTCTACTCTACTCTACTCTACTCTACTCTACTCTACTCTACTCTACTCTACTCTACTCCTTTCCTTTTCCTATTCTATTCTATTCTATTCTATTCTATTCTATTCTATTCTATTCTATTCTATTCTATTCTATTCTATTCTATTCCATTCCATTCCATTCCATTCCATTCCATTCCATTCTATATTCTGTTACATATTTTATTATTCCATTCTATTCATATTTTATTACTCTACTCTACTCTATACCTTTCCTATTCTGTTCTATTGTATACTATATTCTATTCCATATTTTATTATTCTATTCTATTCCACATTTTATTATTCTACTCTACTCTACTCTCTACTCTACTCT
This sequence comes from Pantherophis guttatus, assembly GCF_029531705.1. The sequence goes on along the minus strand of NW_026844077.1, from coordinate 5,716,655 downwards.
ACTCTACTCTACTCTACTCTACTCTACTCTACTCTCTACTCTATCTACTCTACTCTGTTCTATTCTATTCTATTCTATTCTATTCTATTCTATTCTATTCTATTCTATTCTATTCTATTCTATTCTATTCCATTCCATTCCATTCCATTCCATTCCATTCATTTCATATTTTATTATTCTACTCTACTCTACTCTACTCTACTCTACTCTACTCTACTCTATTCTATATTCTATTCCACATTTTATTATTCTACTCTACTCTACTCTACTCTACTCTACTCTACTCTACTCTACTTCTACTCTACTCTACTCTACTCTACTCTACTCTACTCTACTCTATTCAGAATGAATGTGTAGCAGAATGTTTATGGAAAATCAGATTCGACCCCGTAACTTTTGATGACCCACCTTGACAGTAGGAATAGGAGATTTCATACTTTTCAAAAATTCATATTGTCTTTTACTTTAGCCCTAAAATTTATCTGTTGTCCCTAGCAAGCGAGGCGCTGATTTGGGAAGAACGGAACTTGTGTCTTCACATCTCACATATTTGTCTGAAATGGTCTCGGGTCTCCTGCTTGAGGAGGGGGTTGGACTAGAAGGCCTCCAAGGTCCCTTCCGACTCTCTTGTTTATTCTGTTATAGAACGGTTATCCTTCACCGCAATATGCTTTGTTTTTCAAAACGCCACTGCAGCAAATTGTGCCACCTCGCTGCTTCTGTTCACATCTATTCCCACCCACCCCCTTCCCAAATTTTATCTTTTGTAGGTGATATGTAATGTTCGCAGATCAAAGGCAGAGCGCGGTGAAACCTGGTACATGCACAAAGTTGCACAAATTGATTTTTATGAGCCATGCCTAAAACAATAAGCAGCACTTCCTTTCTTGACGTGAGAACTTTATTCAGTTTCTTTATTTGTTGCTTCTTCCAAAACTCACACACGGTAGTCTAAACTAATCATTAATTTAATTAATCAGGATTAATCCATTTAATATTGTTGTTTAATTCGATTTTACTTTGTTTTTAAATTTTGTATCTATGTATTTTTACTGTTTGGCTGTTCACCGCCCTGAGTCCTTCGGGAGTAGGGTGGTATATAAATCAAATAAAGTAAGTAAGTAAGTAATATTTCCGAGCAATGGTTGGTTTCAATTTTTTTTACTACCGGTTCTGTGGGTGTGGCTTGGTGGGTGTGGCATGGCTTGGTGGGTGTGGCTTGGCGGGGGTGGGCATGGCAGGGGAAGGATACTGTAAAATCTCCATTCCCTCCCCAATCCAGGGGAAAGTTACTGCAAAATCCCCATTTCGCAGTAACCTGGCGCAGTGGTTAGAGTGCAGTACTGCAGCTACTTCAGCTGACTGCTAGTTCAGCAGATCAGCGGATCAAATCTCACCGGCTCAAGGTTGACTCAGCCTTCCATCCTTCCGAGGTGGGTAAAATGAGGACCCAGATTGTTGGGGGCAATATGCTATTTAGTATACTGTCTTTGGTGTAAGCCACCCAGAGTCCTCAGAGAGTGGGCAGCATAGGAATATGACTAATAAAATAAATAAATAAATAAATTTCCTCCCGATCAGCTGGGACTCAGGAGGCAGAGAATAGATGTGGGCGGGGCCAGTCAGAATTTTTACTACCGGTTCTCCGAACTACTCAAAATTTCTGCTACCGGTTCTCCAGAACTGGTCAGAATCTGCTGAAACCCGCCTCTGTTTCTGAGCATGTTTTTAATTTAACTTTCCAGAAAATATTTTGATTTTCACTCATCCTTAACCTGCTTTTTGTATGCATTTATTCCTCTCATAAACAGACTTATACAGAGAACGTCTCCTGATTTGCAATATTTGGTACACAACTTTCTTTAACGGAGAAACCGAATGTGATTTTTATATTTTAGAGCTGTATCATAAAATTGCGGAGAGGGGGGGCGGGGAGACAAATCCAGTGTTCAACTGGTAACCGTATTCTAAACGAGTATGAAATCCACAAAGTGGAAATTAAAACTGTTGGCAAAGTAAAATCACCCAGCATGTAATTTTATGAAACCTGGTTTATGATGGAGCAATTTGCACAATTAAATTCTCTCAATCTCCCATAAAAATATTATTTCTTCATCTATTGATTTTTCAAGGCTTTGATGGGATATGTGAGTGAGTTCCAAGATTTTACTGGATGAGGCAGAACTACATCGTTTCTCACTGTGGTTGTTTTTATTTCAGTTTCTCGAGAGATAAAAATGTTTAGGTATCAAGCCCCGGCCTTCCCATAACAGGTAAAAATTCTCATTTTCAGCCCGATTGTTTAACCAAGCACAATTTATTTTCTGATTGAACAAGTTTTACCCAGAGGTGGGTTCAGTGGTGAAATAAATTTGTTTTTACTACCGGTTCTTTGGGCGTGGTTTGGTGGGCGTGGCAGGGGAAGGATACTGCAAAATCTCCATTCCCTCCCCACTCCTGGGGGAAGGATACTGCAAAATCCCCATTCCCATCCCACTCCAGGGGAAGGATACTGCAAAATCTCCATTCCCATCCCACTCCAGGGGAAGGATACTGCAAAATCTCCATTCCCATCCCACTCCAGGGGAAGGATAAATCTCCATTCCCATCCCACTCCAGGGGAAGGATACTGCAAAATCTTCATTCCCACCCCACTCCAGGGGAAGGATACTGCAAAATCTCCATTCCCTCCCCGCTCCTGGGGGAAGGATACTGCAAAATCTCCATTCCCTCCCCACTCCAGGGGAAGGATACTGCAAAATCCCCATTCCCTCCCCGCTCCTGGGGGAAGGATACTGCAAAATCTCCATTCCCACCCCACTCTGAGCCAGCCAGAGGTGGTATTTGCCGAACTACTCTCTGAACTACTCAAAATTTCCGCTACCGGTTCTCCAGAACCTGTCAGAACCTGCTAGATTTCTCCCCTGGATGGGTTCCACATAATTTTACCACCGGTTCGCCATGCACCAAAAATGTCAGCATGTGCGTACGGCCTTCCACTCATGTAGTTTGCTCGTGTACGTAGCTTGCATGCATGCACACGTCTTAGAAAACATGGTTAAATAGGACGGCATAGTGCCGGGGCGCTACCGGTCTGCACGAACTCTTCCGAACCGGCTGAATCCCACCTCTGATTTTACCAAAAGAAGAGAACATTTGTAGCTCAGGATAGAACTATGAGCTCCTTGGTGTTCTCTGCCCTTGGTGGTTTACAGATCAACAATCCTTCAACCTGCATTAATTATTAATAATGATTAATATTAATCAATAATCAATCATTATTATCCATATTGGGATTAACAGAGGGATTAATACACATCAATAGAGGAATATGAAAAAAGACGTTGAGACTCTGAAAAGAGTGCAGAGAAGAGCAACAAGAATTTATTTATTTATTTATTTATTTATTTAAATTTCTATACCGCCCTTCTCCAAAATAGGACTCAGGGCGATGAACAGCCAAAGTAAAAACAAAACATATAAAATTTAAAAGCAGTTTAAAATAATTAAATATTTTGGCCATAAATTAAAACAACCCAATTTAAAATCAATTTAAAATTAACTCAAGCCAGCCCAGCTAGTTGAAATAAATGGGTTTTCAGGGCCCGATGAAAAATCCGGAGGTCTGTTATGAATGATTAGAGGGCTGGAGGTTAAAGCGTATGAAAAGGGATAGAATCAAGATCGCGTGATGTTCTAATACTGCTTTACAAAGCTTTAGTAAGACCACCCCTGGAATCCTGCATCAGGTTCTGGTCACCACAATATAAAAAAAAAAGATGTTGAGACTCTAGAAAGAGTGCAGAGAAGAGCAACCAGGATGATTAGGGGACTGGAGGCTAAAACATATGAAGAACGGTTGCAGGAACTGGGCATGGCTAGTCTAGTGAAGAGAAGGACCAGGGGTGACATGATAGGAGTCTTCCAATATCTCAGGGGCTGCCACAAAGAAGAGGGAGTCAAGCTATTCTCCAAGGCACCTGAGGGCAAGACAAGAAGCAATGGCTGGAAACTAATTAAGGAGAGAAGGCAACCTAGAACTAAGGAGACATTTCTTAATGGTTATAGCAACCACCCAATGAAATAACTTGTCTCTAGAAGTTGTGGGTACTCCATCACTGAAGGCTTTCAAAAAGAGGCTGGACAAGTGAATTGCTCCAGTTAAATTTAGTAACACAGAACAATTAATCAGTGGAACTGCTTACCTCTGGAGGTTGTGAATGCTCCAATACTGGAGGGTTTTTTTAGAAGAAATTGGACAACAATTTGTCTGAAATGGTATACTATAGGGTTTCCTGCCTGGGCAGGGAGTTAGACTAGAAGATCTCCTTCTCTTCTCTTCTCTTCTCTTCTCTTCTCTTCTCTTCTCTTCTCTCTTCTCTTTCTCTTCTCTTCTCTTCTCTTCTCTTCTCTTCTCTTCTCTTCTCCTCTCCTCTCCTCTCCTCTCCTCTCCTCTCCTCTCTCTCTCCTCTCCTCTCCTCTCTTCTCTTCTCTTCTCTTCTCCTCCTTTCCTTCTCTTCCCTTCCATTTCATTTCATTTCATATTTTCCATTCCTTCTCTTCCTTCTCTTCTCTTCTCTTCTCTTCTCTTCTCTTCTCTTCTCTTCCTCTTCTCTTCTCTTCTCTTCTCTTCTCCTCTCCTCTCCTCTCCTCTCCTCTCCTCTCCTCTCCTCTCTCTCTCTCTTCTCTTCTCTTCTCTTCTCTTCTTCTCTTCTCTTCTCCTCCTTTCCCTTCTCTTCCCTTCCATTTCATTCCATTTCATATTTTCCATTCCTTCTCTTCTCTTCTCTTCTCTTCTCTTCTCTTCTCTTCTCTTCTCTTCTCCTTCTCTTCTCTTCTCTTCTCTTCTCCTCTCCTCTCCTCTCCTCTCCCTTCCCTTCCCTTCCACTCCACTCCACTCCATTTCATTCTATTCCATTCCTCTCCACTCCACTCCACTCCACTCCACTCTGGGGGTTGTGGGTGCTCCAATATTGGAGGATTTTAGAAGAGATTGGACAATCATTTGTTTGAAATGGCATAGGGTTTCCAGCCTGAGGTTGGACTAGAAGACCTCCAAATTACCTCTCCTCTCCTCTCCTCTCCTCTCCTCTCCTCTCCTACTCTACTCTACTCTATACATGTTCATCCATGTTAGCCATTACAGCACTATTAGATGCCAACAAGATCGCCCACTGATCTTCACATAATCTTCTTTGATAACCTTCCCCACCACCTATGTGGCTCACATGATAATCGATAGAAGTACCAGCCAACCTACAGTCTCTCCTTCTCTCCCAAGAGCCCAAACTCATCTAAACTCATCCTGATTCTCCGATTCGTACCAGCAAAGTAAATTGAACCAACTTCATTTGGACCTCAGCATGGAAGCATGAAGCCTCAGTGAGATGCTATGACGAACAGCAAACTCAACGCAAGGCATGGAGTTCTCCGTCCTTGGCCTCAGTGGCAGAAAACCCACAAACATTCAAGACTTCCTTTTCCAGCTGGAAGAGCGGCTTTGTATCCTAGCAATTCCCTATTTGCCAAGCAGCAGCAGAATAAACACAGAGGAGAACCCTAATGGCCATGAAGTATTTTGACAGAACTTCAGTTAAATAATGTGCCTAGTCAATCAGAAGACATGAGCTGTCATTAAGTCCTGTGCTTAGGAATGGGTAAATAGTAAGCAATCAATAATGTGTTCCCTGTCCCTGCCAAATAAGCCTGTTAGATCTGCTCTTTTTAACCAGTCCTTGAAGTTAACAGAATAACAGAGTTGGAAGGGACCTTGGAGGTCTTCTAGTCCAACCCCCTGCTCAAGCAGGAGACCCTATACCTGTGATGGTGAACCTATGGCACGTGAGCCACAGGTGGCAAGCGGAGCGATATCGGTGGGCACGCGAGCGTTGCCCTAACTCATCTCCGGCGTGCATGTGCATGCCAGCCAGCTGATTTTCGGGCCTTCTGGGCCCACTGGAAGTTGGGAAACAGGAAGGCCTCTGGGGAAGGGGAAGGCTGTTTTCACCCTCCCCAGGCTCCTAGAAAGGCTCTGGAACCTGGGGAAGGCGAAAAACTGGCCTACTGGCTCCACTGTGCCATTGTGTGCCAAAAGCGGAGGGAGCATGGGGGGGGGGCTGTGCGCACATGCATGGGGGAGTGGGGTGCATTGAATTATGGGTGTGGGCACACGTGTGCGCAACCCCTCCGGCTGCCCCCACTTTTGGCACGCGACGGTAAAAAGGTTAGTCATCACTGCCCTATACCATCTCAAACAAGTGGCTGTCCAGTCTCTTCTTAAAGACCTCCAGTGATGAAGCCCCTACAACTTCTGAAGGCAAACAGTCCCACTGGTTAATTGTCGTCACTGTTAGGAAGTTTCTCCTTAGTTCCAGGTTGGTCCTGTCTTTGATTAGTTCAATCAATCAATAAGATCTAAGTTCAATCTTGAGTTCAATCAATCAATCTCTATCTAACTCTCTCTATAAAAAGGTAAAGGTTCCCCTCGCACATATGTGCTAGTTGTTCCCGACTCTAGGGGGCGGTGCTCATCTCTGTTTCAAAGTCGACGAGCCAGCGCTGTCCGAAGACGTCTCCATGGTCATGTGGCTGGCATGACTAAATGCCAAAGGCGCACGGAATGCTGTTCCCTTCCCACCAAAGGTGGTCCCTATTTTTCTACTTGCATTTTTTACCTGCTTTCGAACTGCTAGGTTGGCAGAAGCTGGGACAAGGAACGGGAGCTCACTCTCTTACGCGACACTAGGGATTCGAACCTCTGAACTGCCGACCTTTCGATCGACAAGCTCAGCGTCTTAGCCACTGAGCCACTACATCCCCTAACTAACTCTCTCTATATATATAACCCCAACTCTCTCTATATCAGTGGTGGGTTGCCCCCGGTTCGGACCGGTTCATAAGAACCGGTAGTAAAACTGGTGGGAGGCTCCGCCCACTGACCCGGACGTCACCATAGGTGATTTGCACATGTGGGCGCGATGCGAACTGGTAGTTAAGGTAAGTAGAACCCACCCCTGCTCTCCCTCTCCCTCTCTCTCTCTCTCCCTCCCTCCCTCCCTCCCTCTCTCTCTCTCGCTCTCTCTCCCTCCCTCCCTCTCTCTCTCTCTCTCTGCACACGGAATTAAAGTTTTACCTACTAGAAAGGTTTCTCTGAACTTTGCTCTCATGGGACTCCAGAAGCCGATCTGAGCTGCTATCATGTTAGTGGAAGAGAAATGCTGAAACTTGTGTCTCTGTATTTTTGCCAACATTTATGCAATTTCCTGAGCTGAGGAGATATGACCAACTTTAGGTAATAAATGGCTGGGGGCATTCCGATACGATCCGTCAGCGAGACGTATTCCCTCGTGCTCAGCAGGCTATTAGATTTTGCAAGGAAATTATTCCCCCTCCCCCCCCATTATATACTAGAGAGGCAGGCCGCAGGAAGGAAATAAAAATGTATATTATCTGCAGGGGTAGGGGAAGGGGAAGGAAATGTTAATGTGTTTACACTGCTTTTAACGTCCATTTTCCTGTCAGAAAAAAAAAAACAGGAAAATGGAGGGTGGTTTTGTTTTTTTTTACTATGGACAAAACAAATTGTACAAGGAATCGTGCGAAACAAGAAGTTACAATTATAACCTTCCCTGCTGTTCCTTAACCTCCCCCTAGATCGATCCTTCCTTCCTTCCTTCCTTCCTTCCTTCCTTCCTCCCTCCCTCCCTCCCTCTCTCCTTCCTTCCTCCTTCCCTTCCTTCCTCCCTCCTTCCCTCCCTCCCTCCTTCCTTCCTCCTTCCCTCCCTCTTTCCCTTCCTCCTTCCCTCCCTCCCTTCTTCCCTCCTTCCCTCCCTCCCTCCTTCCTTCCTTCTTCCCTCCCTCCCTCCTTCCTTCTTTCCTCCCTCCCTCCTTCCCTCCCTCCTTCCTTCCTTCTTTCCTCCTTCTTTCCTCCCTTCCTTCCTCCTTCCCTCCCTCCTTCCTTCCTTCTTTCCTCCCTTTCTTCCTCCTTCCTTTCCTCCCTCCTTCCTTCTTTCCTCCCTTTTTTCCTTCTTCCCTCCCTCCCTCTTTCCCTCCTTCCTTCCTTCTTTCCTCCCTTCCTTCCTCCATCTTTCCCTCCCCTTCCTCTTTTCACCCTTCCCTTCCTATCAAATAGTTTGAAAATAGTAAGGCTTTAGTCCAGCAAGAGTCTGTCTATTGTTTGTCAGCAAATAAAGAACTGGCTGAATGGTTCTACGTCATTCTTGGATTTAGCTTGACAAATAGTTATATTGCTTTTTAAGAAACATGGAAAATAATGAAGCTAATTGTCTGTGTAGATTCTCAATCATTCAGGGCGTGGTCCCAAAAGTATTTTTCCAAATGGCAACTGGACTTCCTTAGCTGAAGAAGTTTGGATGAGTGGTGAAACATTTTCAAGGAAAAAAACAAGAAAGTCCAATTGCTTTTGGGAAAAGCACTTTTGGGACAGGAAACCTAATTATTTTGAGGTGTGTTCCTACAGAGAGGAAAAAAAAACTGGGTATCCCAATAATCAAATAATTCTAGCAATTTTGGCTCTAACTGTGAGAGATGGTACCTGAGAGATGAACTGGTATCATGGACTGGGGTGAAGCAGCAGTTTCTGAGAAAGAGGGCACACATAACAAAAAGGGGATAAAGACAAGAGTCAGCACAATCCAGAGGACAGTGGAAGAGAAAGCCACTCCCTAGAATCTTGCAGAATATACTGTATTTTTCAGAGTGTAAGATGTACTTCCTCTCCCCCCCTAAAAGAGGGTGAAAATTTGGGTGTGTCTTATACACCGAATGTAGCCCGCCCACCTGCCGGCACCGGGAAAATGGGGTGCACGGAGGCAGCAATAGGCTATGTCAATCCCTGCAGCCTGAAACAGCTGATCTTCGGGAGGCTGATCCGACCGACAATCAGCTGCTTGTGCTAATCAGACTGTGCTGAAGCTGAAGCTGAAACAGACTGTTTGCTGCAAGGAGGCAAATTGCTGGGAGGCAGAGGCAGATTTTTTTCCTCCCCAAAAAAGGTAGGTGTGTCTTATAGTCCAGAGCATTTTATACTCCGAAAAATACGCTATCTGTTAGGCTGAGGGTAGTAAGTGTTTTGTCTGGCAAGATTCTGTCTATTGGGTGTGAGCAAATAAAGATCTGAACTTTGGATGGATTATTCTGGGTCGTGAATTTTAATGTGGAGTTTTAATGTTTTACATTTAGGCAGGAAAAATCGAAGATATAAGTACAGATTAGGCGAGACCTGGCTCAAAAACAGTAACTGTGAGAGGGACCTTGGGGTCTTAGTGGATGATCACTTAAATCTAAGCAGGGGGTTGGACTAGAAGACCTCCAAGGTCCCTTCCAACTCTGTTATTCTATTCTAAATATGAGCCAGCAGTGTGCAGCAGCAGCAGTCAAAACAAACTAATACAATCCTTGGTTGTATAAACAGATGCATAGAATCAAGATTACATGAAGTACCACTTTATATATTTCTTAACCTTGTCCCATATTCATTTTCCTGATGGTGAAGTCGTTATTGGTATTTATATGAAGTAAACATGGAAATATACTCTCCATTATCAATTCTCAATTTAAAATTCACTATTAAAGAAAGATAAAATTTAGTACTCATCAAAATTATCTATATGCTTAACTACGTATATCCTTATCCACTTTCTTTTCGCTTAAAGAATATATATAGATATGTAAAAGAATAGAAATGAAATGTCAAATATATGATATGATCTATGTATATGAATATCTTATTATGGTTTTAATTGTTTTTATAATTGTTTGATAGTTTAATAAAGTTTGTTTTAAAATTGAAAAAAAAAAAGTACCACTTTATAAAAACCTAGTAAGACCACACCTGGAATATTGCAACCAATTTTGGTCCCCATACTACCAAAGAACGTGTTGAGACCTTAGAAAGTTTAGAGCAACTGATCACAAGTCTGGAGACCAAAACAAAGAACGGCTGCAGGATTTAGGTCTGGCTAGACTAAAGAAAAGAAGAATTAGGGGTGACATGATAGCAGTATTCCAGTATTTGAGGGGCTGCCACAAAAAAGAGGGGGGTCAAATTATTCTCCAAAGCACTAGTGGGGGCAGGACAAGAAACAAGGGTTGGAAACTAATCAAAGAGAGAAGCAACCTGGAATTAAGGAGAAACTTCCTAACAGTGAGGACAATTAACCAGTGGAACAGCTTGCCACCAGAATTCATGGGAGCTCCATCACTGGATGTTTTTAAGAAGAGACTGGACAATCACTTTTCTGAGATTGTATAGGTTCTCCTGCTTGAGCAGGGGGGTGGACTAGAAGACCTCTAAGGTCCCTTCCAGGTTCTCTTCTCTTCTCTTCTCTTCTCTTCTCTTCTCTTCTCTTCTCTTTCTTCTCTTCTCTTCTCTTTTCTCTTCCCTTCCCTCCCTTCCCTTCCCTTCTCCCTGCCCTAAACCCTACCCTACCCTACCCTACTCTACTCTACTCTACTCTACTCTACTCTACTCTACTCTACTCTACTCTACTCTACTCTACTCTATTTTTTTTTATTCTCTCTCTCTCTTCTCTTCTCTTCTCTTCTCTTCTCTTCTCTTCTCTTTTCTCTTCTCTTCTCTTCTCTTCTCTTCTCTTCTCTTCTCTTCTCTTCTCCTCTCCTCTCCTCTCCTCTCCTCTCCTCTCCTCTCCTCTCCTCTTCTCTGGCTGAACCTGATAGGCCCTCACACTTTATTGCTGCACTTCTGGAAAAGAACGAGCCAAAATGCAAAAGTTGATAAAATTTCCATACCACCTCCTTCTAGCTGAGCAAGACAGAAGGTGGTGGCTGGGGATTTAAACCCTTCCTCCTTCCTTGCCAGGGAACTAAATCAATCTCACAGGAGATAAGCAAAAGGAAGCTTTTTAGTATTAAAAAGGAAAGGTAAGATAGAAAGCCCTTTTTAAGCATTAACATGCAGACGTTCAGTGTGGAGGAAGATAATTACAAAGCTGCTTAGATCATGATAATATAACAGCTTGCAGATTGGTTTAAAAAATAAAATTGCAAAAAAAGAATTCCTCGTGTTCTGTTAAAGATGAAAAGCCTGTGCTCAAAATCTCCAAAGGCACCAGGGAAAAATTCAATTTATTACAGATCACAAGAAGATTCTAACGGATATGTATATATGAAATATGAACAAAGGTTCAAATTAAACACCTAATTCTACAACTTGGACAGCGAGATAAAGAAAATGAGATTTAAGATGACATAGAAACAATAATTTAAAATCTAATAGAAATTCCTGACCATATGTATTTATCAATGGTTAGGGAAATAATTTAGAGAAGAGTCAGTCTGGTTTAACGGTGGATGCACCAGTCTGGAAAATGTTGAGTTCAAATCCCACCTTAGGTGCAAAGCCAGCTGGGTCACCTTGGGCCAGCCACTTTCTCTCAGCCCTACAAAGGAGACAATGGAAAACCACTTCTGAAATCATGCTAAGAAAACTGCAGGGTGTCTCTCTCCTCCCTCCCTCCCTCCCTCCCTCCCTCCCTCCCTCCCTCCCTCTCTCTCTCACACACACACCATACACACCAAAAAAGAAGTAGCATTTTCCATTTGAAGAGGCCTAACCAGAATATTATATACCAAAACTGCATCTACATACTTATTCCAACTTATTCCTACTTCTTAAAAAAGCTTTCAACTGCCATAGCAGAACCTCTAAGCATAATGTACGAAATAATATTATTATTATTATTGTTGTTGTTGTTGTTGTTGTTGTTGTTGTTGTTATTATTATTATTATTATTATTATTATTATTATTATTATTATTATTAATTAATTAATTAAATTTTTTATACCGCCCTTCTCCCGAAGGACTCAGGGCAGTGTACAGCCATATTAAAACAACATATACCCACAAAATTTAAAAACAGTTTAAAATATATTAAAAATTTGGCCCTTATATTAAAAACTACAAACACCCAATTAAAATTCATTTTCTAAGCCAGCCCAGCCTGTTGAAACAAGAGAGTCTTAAGGGCATGGCGAAAGGTACATAGGTCGGGGATCATGCGAATCTCCGGGGGCAGTTCATTCCAGAGGGCAGGTGCCCCCACAGAGAAGGCTCTCCCCCTGGGTGTCGCCAGTTGACATTGTTTGGCCGACGGCACCCTGAGGAGTCCCTCTCTGTGGGAGCGTATTGGCCGGTGGGAGGCTATCGGTGGCAGAAGGCAATCTCATACCTACCCAGGTCCTAAGCCATGGAGCGCTTTAAAGGTGGTAACCAACACCTTGAATCGCACCCGGAAGACCACCGGGAGCCAGTGCAGCTCGTGCAGGAGAGGTGTTACTTGGGTGCGCCGAGTCGCCCCCATAATCACCCGCGCTTTCAGAACCAGCTCCTTGCCTAACTTATGGTCACTAACCACCATCATCCCTATCTTCAAAAAGGGTAACTCCAGCCTAGTTGAAAATTACAGACCAATCTTATTATGTTGCGCCACATGCAAAGTCACGGAATCAATCATAAACCAATCCATTACCCTCTACTTAGAAACAAACAACCTACTCTCTAACAAGCAGTTTGGCCTCAGAAAAAAATTGTCCTGCAATCTGCAACTCTTACACTGCAAAAACATGTGGACTACACAACTCAACCAGGGTAAAGCAATAGACACAATTTACATAGACTTCTGTAAAGCCTTTGATTCAGTGATACACGACAAACTACTTCTAAAGCTCAAATCTTATGGCGTTTCCAGATCCCTGCATAAGTGGATAGCTGCATTCCTGTCAAACAGACAACAGGTAGTCAAAATTTGCGGCCCTTTCTTGATCGGGATTCCCTGTGCACAGTCACTCACGCCCTCATCACCTCTCACCTTGACTACTGCAATGCTCTCTACATGGGGCTCCCCTTGAGGGGCACCCGGAGGCTCCAGCTGGTCCAGAACGCAGCAGCGCGTAGTGATGGGAGTCTCGGCTTCCCCCTAGTCTGCTCACGAAAACACAAGCAACGCTCTCAGAATTCGATACGACTTGGTTTATTGTGACAAACAGCTCGTACGGAAGTCGACTGCTGCAAATGCAATTCAAAACGCAGCTACCCCACGCCCCACACAGAGTTTCTTTTTATAGGGATTTCTCTCATGCAAACAGCTGCTCGGCGGTTTCAACTTCCCGCCGCTCGTCACGCGCGCACAGCAATGTCGTCATTCATTCCGTCTTGATCCAATTACGCTTCTTGTCTTCGTAACATGTGTTACACCTCCGCGAGCCCCGATAAACACCCGTGCATTATAACGCCTAGTCGCCAGCCCGTCCCCGTCACCAACACCCGTGCAGCCCTCTCATCCCTCCTCCTAGCAGGTAAGATGAACGTCCATGGTCAGCGGCCTTGTGCATGGTGTCGAGTGCTTCTTGACGCTCGACAGGGAGCAGCATGGTGCTCCATGTAACACCGCCCTGCGTGAGCTGCACTGGCTCCCTGGTCTTCCGGGTGCGCTTCAAGGTGTTGGTTATCACCTTTAAAGCGCTCCATGGCATAGGGCCTAGCTATCTTCGAGACCGCCTGCTGCTACCGACGACCTCCCAGCAACCTGTGCGCTCCACAAGAGAGGGCTCCTCGGGTGCCATCAGCCAATCAATGCAGGCTGGTGACCCCCAGGGGGAGGGCCTTCTCTGTGGGGGCACCTACCCTCTGGAATCAGCTGCCCCCAGAATAAGGAGAATCCAAGACCTCGGTGCCCTTCCGCCGTGCCCTTAAAACCCACTTTTTCCAGCAAGCCGGGCTGGTTTGGAAGAAATTTTTTAAATTTTTTTAAATGTTTAATTGGTTTGTGGTTTTTAAATTTTTGGGCCAAATTTATATATATTTTAATTGTTAATTCTCTTTGCTGATGATGTAAAACTATTCAACACCACCGACAATGCTGCTACCCTACAAAGAGACCTAACTATGTGTCAGAATGGTCAAACAATTGGCAACTCAAAATATCAACCAACAAATGCTCTGTCTTATTGACACATTGGCAAAAAAAAAATCAGAACATCAAATACAAGCTGGGTGGAAACGACCTCATAAACGGCCCTCATTCTGTTCAAGAACCTTGGAGAACTCATCTCAAATGATCTAAGTGCCAGAGCTCACTGCAATAGCATTGCCAAAAAGGCATTAAGAGTTGTTAACCTAATCTTGCGAAGCTTCTTCTCTGGTAATATTGTACCGCAAACTAGGGCATACAAAACCTTTGCTAGACCAATTCTTGAATACAGCTCGTCTGCCTGGAACGCACACTGTATATCTGACATTAATATAAACGAGTGAGTCCAGAGATATTTCACGAGAAGAATCCTCCACTCCTCTGTTTCACCACAGAATACCTTATGCCACCAGACTTGAAATTTTGCAATTTGTACCCTGTTATAGATGGGAACGCTCCCATTTTGGATGGAAAAGATGAATTTGTGGCACAGTTCGGATTATTAAGGACTATTTATTCCTTTCAAGATCAGCGGCGGAAAACCTTAAATACCAACTGCTATGGAATTACAGTGAAGGATGACTATCATTAACCTGTTTATTTTTGTGAACTGTGATGCAGTAGGAGGGCCCTCCTTATGTTCTAATCCCCTGACAATTCCAAAATATTCGCGAAAAAAGGAAGCAGTTTTACTAATAAATTTCTAACCCTCCCCGCATCTCTTTTCCATAGCTTAATAGAGAGACTTACGCCTTGGAGTTCACAAGTGATATCCCAATTCATATGCTGTGTTATGGCTTCCAGAGACCCATATGTGGCACTATCTCCTCTGAACGGGAGATAAAAATCCCCATCTCATTTTTAAATAAAATTCAAATATTCTTCCTTTCCCCCCCTCCAGAATGACAAGTATTCAATGAAGAGGATCCCCCAACTTCATAAAATAAATTACAGTGACACTTAAATTTACATACCTAAAACCATTTCTCCTTTTAGTTCATTCATTTCATCATCTTCTAGCATGAACTAATCACATAGTTTTATCCCATGCTAAGATCTTTCTCTCCCTCTTTTCATCTACCATCTCTCTTTTTATCACTCTCTCCTATCTCTATCTATCTACCTACCTACCTACCTACCTACTTACTTATCTTCCATCCATCTATCCATCCATATCTATCTATCTATCTATCTATCTATCTATCTATCTATCTATCTATCTATCTATCTATCTATCTATTTATTTCTTTTGATTCATAGGTATAAATGTGCGATATTTTTGCAATCAGGTTTTTTTTTTCCTATGTTGAAAGATGTTTAAAATGGCCATGGTGGGATGAAATCTCTATTCATCGCTTTCAGGCTTGTCAGACATTTTATGTTGTTTCTTCTGTGACTATGGGAGACTGGGATAGCACTATTTCGGCCTTTTTAGACCCTAACCCTATCTATCTATGTATCTATCTATCTATCTATCTATCTATCTATCTATCTATCTATCTATCTATCTATCTATCTATCTATCATCTCTCTCTCATCTCTCTCTCTATCATCTACCATCTCTCCCTCTCTCCTATCTCTCTCCTATCTCCCTCTCTCTGTGTGTCTGTGTGTCTTGTGTGTCTGTGTGTCTGTGTGTCTGTCTATCTATCTATCTATCTATCTATCTATCTATCTATCTATCTATCTATCTATCTATCATTCTCTATCATCTCTCTCTCTATCATCTACCATCTCTCCCTCTCTCCTATCTTTCTCCTATCTCCCTCTGTCTGTCTGTCTGTCTGTCTGTCTGTCATCTATCTATCTATCTATCTATCTATCTATCTATCTATCTATCTATCTATCTATCTATCTATATCTATCATTTCTCTATCATCTCTCTCTCTATCATCTATCGTCTCTCCCTCTCTCCTATCTTTATCCTATCTCCCTCTGTCTGTCTGTCTGTCTGTCTGTCTGTCATCTATTTGCTGTCTATCTATCTATCTATCTATCTATCTAATCTATCTATCTATCTATCATCTCTCTCTCTCATCTCTCTCTTTATCATCTACCTCTCTCTCTCTCCTCTCTCTTATCTCCCTCTGTCTATCTGTGTGTCTGTCTGTCTTACTCTGTCTATCTCTCTCTCTATCTCTCTCTCTCTCTCCTCTCATCTCTCATCTCTCTCTCTCATCTACCCTCTATCCCTCTTTCCTATCTTTCTCCTATATCTATCTATCTATCATCTATCTATCATCTATCTATCTATCATCTACCTGTCTCTTTTCTTCTCTCCTCTCCCCTCTCTCTGTCTTCTCCATAACCATAAATAGGGTAGAAAAAAAGCCAATTTTACGCAACCTCATTTTAAATATCTCCAATATGAGTTTTAAAGCCAAAATTCCTGCAAGTCCCTTGAAGGATCAACAGCACAGTAAGGTGTTAATTAGATCCATCCATTTAGACAACATTTTTAAATTACCAAATATAAATTAAAAATCAATTAGCTTATCATTAAGCACCAGCGCACTAAAAGGCGAGAATATTTTCTAAAATGTTATATTCATTACAAGGAAAACTAAAATGTCCAGTTAGCTTGCTTTCCTAGAAAGAGAAGAGGAAAACCCAATTACATAGCACTTTTAACAGCCTTTTAACAGTTGTAAAATTGATTTCATACAGTCAAGCCACAGCAATGAAAGGGGGAAAAAATAATATGGTAGAAAAACTGAGATGGGAGGAGAAGTAGAAATCACCAGAAATGAAGAGCTCGGTGCAAAGAGGGACAGGTTTTGACGGTCTTGGAATGAAACGTTCAAAGTAGGGCTGAGATAAGATGGGGTAGCTCCTCATCTTACAACCCAGAACATAGAATAACAGGTTATTGGTTTAGAAGGGACCATGGAGTCTCCTAGTCCAAGGGTCTTCAAACTTGGCAAGTTTAAGACTTGTGGACTTCAACTCCCAGAATTCCTGAACTAACATGACTGGAGGAGGAATTTTAAAGCTGTCAAGTTTTAAAGCTTCAAGTTTGAAGACTCCTGTCCTAGTCCAACCGCTTGTTTTAGCAGGAGATCCTATATAAGTGTTTCTCAATATTGGCCACTTGAAAATGTGTGGACTTCAACTCCCAGAATCCTTCTCCTTCCCTTCCCTTCCCTTCCTTCCCTCTCCTTCTCCTCTCCTTCTCCTTCTCCTTCTCCTTCTCCTCCTCCTCCTCCTCCTCCTCCTCCTCCTCCTCCTCCTCTCCTCCTCCTCCACCTCCTCCTTCTCTTTCTCCTTCTCTTTTTCCTTCTCCTCCTCCTCCTCCTCCTCCTTCTCCTCCTCCTCCTCCTCCTCCTCCTCCTCCTCCTTCTTCCTTCTTCTTCTTCTTCTTCTCCTCCTCCTCCCTCCTCCTCCTTCTCCTTCTCCTTCTCCTTCTCCCTCTCCCTCTCCCTCTCCTTCTCCTTCTCCTTCTCCCTCTCCCTCTCTTTTTCCTTCTCATCCTCCCATCCTCTTCCTCCTCCTCCCTCTCCTTGTCCTCCTCCTTGTCCTCCCACTCCTCCCCTCTCCTTTTTTCCTCCTCCTTTTTTTACCACTTCAGGTGTCAATGGGAGAGACAAAGTTCGGGTTCTTGAATTCTGGCAGGCTTAACCTTTGTTATTTGATATTGTTGTAGTGCGCCTTTGATGTTGTCTCTCCGTCTTCTTCTGGGGCCTTCTCGTCTTTTGGTATACGCCTGGGAATCTTAAGTTCTATGCCAATTTATAGCAGAATTATATTTTCATGAATCCGGCTGGGGAATTCTGGGAGTCGAACTCCACACATCTTCAAACAGCCTAGGTTGAGAAACACAATCCTATCCCATTCCGAACAATTGATTCTCCAACCTCTTCTTGAAAAGGTCAAGTGATGGAGCACCCACAATGTCTCTGATTCATTGTTTTCTATGTCCAGAAATTTCTCCTTAAACCTAGGTTGGAGCTCAACTTCCATCCATTACTTCTTATCCTCCTCTCAGATGCTTTGGAGTATAGATTGACGCAGTGGTGGGATTCAGCCGGTTCAGGCCAAGTTGGGTGAACCAATAGTTAATTTTGTTGGCTGGCTCCACCCCTTCCCACCACGCCCCTTCCAAGAGTCCCCACATGCCCCATTTTGGCTTCCAAGTAAGCACAGGGAGGCCTCCTAGGCCCAAAATGGGGCGCAGGGGTGCAGCGCCCCCCTGCAGCCCGTTTTCACTCCTAGGAGGCTTCAGGGAGTCTTCCTAGGCCCAAAACATTTTTGCTCCCAGGGGGGTGCAGGAGGCCGAGTGCTGCCTGTCACACACCATGGCCATGCCCACCATGGCCACGCCCACCCAGCCAGTCATTAGGGCAGAGAACCAGTTGTTAAATTATTTGAATCCCACCACTGGATTGACCCCACTTTTCGCGGACAGCCATTTCATTAAAAACAGTCACATGGTGCTCACAGGCCGCTAAAATGGATCTAGTTAGCTCCTTTTAGGCCAGGAGTGTCAAATGTGCATCATCATGGCATCCGTCACATGACGTATCATGACTTTTTTCCCCCTTCACTAAACCGGGCGTAGGCGTGACTAGCGCATGATGCACCCAGTTTGCGGGCTGCGAGTTTGACATTCCTGTTTTAGGCAGTTATTGAGAAAACCTTAAAAGTACCAATAAACAAACTAGCTTCTTTGCAGCTGCGAAGTCATCTCATCCCTAAGTTACACATCCAATATGAAAAAAAAAGGAACAATCATGACCAAAGTTTCATTGTCATGAGCTTTGGAATTAATTCTGCTTTTTCGAAAAGCCACCATAACATCATGTATGAATTGTATCGTAGATCATGGTAGTACATAAAATAATAAGAGTTAGACGGGACCTTAGAGGTCATCTAATCCAACCCCCATCTTGAGCAGGAGAGTCTATACCATTTCAGACAAATGGCTGTCCAGTTTCTTCTTGAAAGCCTCCAGAGATGGGGCACCCATCACATTTGAAGGCAAGTTGTTCTACTGATTGATCATTTTCGCTGTTAGGAAATTTCTCCTTAGTTCTAGGTTCTAGTTCTAGGACCAGGGGTGAAATGCTCCTGGTTCGGACCGGATCGCCCGATCCAGTAGCGATGGAGGCGGGTGGTTCAGAGAACCAGTAGCAAAAATCCCTGCCCCCCCCCATGCCCAGCTGAGCCACACAATCATCAGAGGCTTTTATTTTTACTTTTAAAAGCATTTTTTCTACAACCTCTTCGGCCAAAAAATGCTTTTAAAAGTAAAAAAAAAAAGCCTCTGATGATCGTGCAGCTCAGCTGGGATCGTCAAAGGCTTTTAAAAGAAAAAAAAACCCTTTGTTTCTTTTAAATGCTTCTGATGATCCAAGCTGAGTTGCCTGATTCGCAAAGGCTAAAAGCTCAGCTTGGATCGGCAGAGGCATTTATAAGGAAAAAACCCTTTTTTTCTTTTAAATGCCTCTGACGATCCCAGCTGAGTTGCCTGATCGGCAAAAGCTTTTTAAAAAAGCCTCTGCCGATCAGGCAACTCAGTTGGGATCGTCAGAGCCTTTTGAAAGCATTTTTTTACAACCTCTTCGCCGAAGAGGTTGTAGAAAAAATGGTTTTAAAAGTAAAAAAAAAATTGGCCACACCCACCCAGTCACATTACCCCACCACCAAGTCATGCCCACAGAACCGGTAGTAACAAATTTTAGATTTCACCACTGTCTAGGACATATGATGCCACATCCAGATGCGACACCCGGCATACTTCCCTTTATCCTCCAAGGAAAGTTTGAAGGCAAACACGGTCCAGGCAGAAGGAGAACATCATGGCTTCAAAATCTAAGGGACTGGTTTCGACAAAGCTCAGCAGCATTTTTTCGTGTGGCTGTTGATAAAAATAGGATCGCCAACATGATTGCCAATGTCCGATGATGGATACAGCACCACAAATAGAAGTTCTAGGTTAATTCCCTCCTTGGTTAGTTTCCAACTATGCAGAACTCTTTACAACTCCATTGATGTAGTGTGCCATTAAGTACAAACCATATTAGAAGTCCTTCCTCTTCTTTCCAACTCAATCGAAAGTTGACAAGAAATTATGCCAAGGGTTTTTGGCCCTTCCTCTTCAGCAGCCCTAAGGTGCTTGTCTCCTGTGACGAGACTTGGAGGGACATAAAAACAACTTTGAAAATTGCTGTCCAGATTTCAGGCTATTTTTAATTTTGGCAGCCACCCTGTGCCAGGTGTTCTGTAGTCCATTTGACGAGTAGCATTTAATTTGATTTTACAGTTGTGATTCATGCACGGTTGAAGATTTACCTAACTGAGGTGATGGGCAGGGTTGGCATTGCCAGGAATAAAAACAAAATCGTTCTTTCAGTAGAGGAAAAAGAGGTGACCTTGAGTTGAAAGGGGCCTCGGAGGTCTTCTAGTCCAACCCCCTGCTCAAGCAGGAGACCCTATACCAGTGATGGTTAACCTTTGTGCCAAAAGCGGAGGGAGCATGGGGTGGTGGTGGTCATGCACACGCATGAAGCATAATTCTATGCTTCTAGGCTGCAGCTAGGATAAGAAATCTGGGCCTTGAACACGCAGTCAGGCTGCAGCTAGGATAATGAAGCAGGAGAAAAAAACTGCTGCCCTCCAATCAGGACACAGAGTTGCAGGCTAACCAGCATACGTCAGCAGCAGCGAACATAGAAAAGCGACAACTCCGATCTCACAGCATACCCACAGCTTCTAAACTGAAAGTAGGGGCCCGATGATGACAAGTTAGAGAGCTTGTCGAAACGTTGCCAAAAAGAAAAACTTTTAAAGTGTTGGTTAGGATTTTAGCTAGAGTTTCAAAAGACCTTACAAAGTGTTTTGTTGGGATTTTGGAGGATTTTAGGCTGGGATTTTAGCCAAGATTTTAAATATTTCAACTAGGTATTTGGGTCTTTTTCCATGTAAGAATCTTACACGGGAAAAGACCCGAATATGCCAAGACTCACATACCTGTACCTGTGAAAACCTATGAAAACAAATACATACATTCCTCGCACAAGCACGAAGCCGAAGACACCACCCTGAGGATGACGAGTGGGACCTTGTCGAAACGTTGCCAAGATATGATCAATCTTACACGGGAAAAGACCTGAATGCACCAAAACTTGCATACCTCTAACCGTGAAAATCTACAAAAACACACACACACACACACACACACACACACACAATTTCTGCATATCTGCATTCTTTGTGATATATAATATTTATTTCTTTCTTTATTTATTTTTCAAATTTATATACCACCCTTCTCCCGAAGGGCTCAGGGCGGTGTACAGCCAAAGTAAAAACATAAATACAAACATTAAAACCAATTTAAAAAGATATATATATATGTTTGGCCCCAAAATTAAAAGAACAATAACAAAGCTATTAAAAACATTTTTAAAAAAGTGTTAAGCCAGCCTGGCTTGCTGAAAAAGAAAGGTCTTCGGGGCACGGCAGAAGGCACCGAGGTCTAATATATCCCCAAATTTCTAATCAATCTAATCAATGAATTAAGAAATTATTATTATTTTTATTATTATTATTATTTTAAATTATAAATTATTAACATTGACAGGAGCAAAACCAGAGCCTAGGTCAATGATGGCAAACCTTTTCGGCACTAAGTGCTGAAAAGGGAGTGTGTGCGCACTCCTGGGCCGTAACCCAGAAGAGGAGCTGCCCAGGGCGCATTTGCATGGCTGAAAATGAACTTCCGGTTTCAGCCAGCTATTCTTCCGGGTTTCTGGCATGCCTGCACACACGACGATCAGCTGGCCAGTGCGCACGCTCACGCAGGAAAACGGAAGGCCAGCCGTTCTAGCTTCTGGCAGTGCCGCATGCAAAAACACCAGCTGATCGTCGTGCGCGCAGGCGCGCCAGAACCCTGGAAGAGAAATGGGCAATGCTGCACATGCCAGGCAACATGGCTCTGCGTGCCACTTTGGGCACGCGTGCCATAGGTTCACCACCACGGGCCTAGGTACGCACCAGAGGATTGCAAACCTACAAAACGGGATTTACGAGCCAGATAATTTTGAGTTTCAGCAGCGTCCGTAATTAAGACTTATAAGATCGTTCTCCACATCGGCAAGCATCTTCTGTCAGCAGCAATAAACTGGAGTGGACTGGAAGAATTATCCGACGCTCTTATATTATTACATCAGGGGTGGGTTCTAAATTTTTTTACTACTGGTTCTGTGGGCGTGGCTTATTTTGTGGGTGTGGCTTGGAGGTCATGCGACTAGGTGGGCGTGGCTAGCTGGTCAGAGTCATTTCTGGAAGGTCCTCGCACTTACGACCAGTCCTCACACTTATGACTCGACTCATTTGTTTGCTTTTAACACTGATCAGCTGTAGGACGGCCCTTTGAAGCCCCGCGGCAAGAGTTTAAACAGTTTTTTTCCCTCCAGTCATCAGCTGGAACTCAGGAGGCAGCAATAGATTGGGGGTGGGACCAAATAAAAGGTAAGAATAATGTGGGGGGAGGGCGGCGGGGGGGAGAACCGGTTCAGTGATGTCATATCCTCACCGCTACCGGCTCGGCCGAACCGGACCGAACCGGGAGGAACCCACCACTGTATTACATACACCGTGGCCTTAATTTTTTCCTCTGTTGTCCTTTGAAAGCAGAAGCAAAAAAAAAAAAAAAAAGACTTTTAAAAGTCTTTCCCCCACCCCCCTTTCTTTCTTGCTTTCTGATCCAGGCATCAAAACCCGGGAGCTTTTGTGGCTTCCAAATCAAAGTCATTTTAAGGAGGCTTTTTCTAAGTCGTAGCACCTAAGGAGGGGAATGTTATAATGAGATCTGTGGCAAGGGGAGATGGATTTTTCATTATGTGCAGCGCAGAAAATCCATTTCGATGCCCCCCCACCCCGATAAGGTCAGAGATGGAGATTGTTTTTAGGGCTAGGAAGCATAATAATCAAATTGACTGGGGTCAGGAATGGTTTATCCGCCATTATAAGCCCCATTGTGCAAAAATAGCAAGATTATGTCCAATCTCTACACCCTGCCTGGAAGAGCAATCGAGATTTCAACCAAGCAGCTTGATGAGGCAAGACCCCAATTGCTCTTCCATCTTTTTTTTGCTAAATGATAACAAGATGTGGATAAAAACACCCTCAGTCAATCACTATCCTTGTTGTGCCAGTCATTTTAAGCAGGCATTTCAATGGCACTCATGGTTTTATTAGGACAGTGATGGCTAATCTTTTTGTCATTGTGTGCCAAAAGTGTGGGTCGCGTGGGGGGGGGTCATGTGCACGCGTGCCTACACCCATAATTCAATGCGCCCCAGGCCATTTCTGGCCTCTGGAGGGCCTCTGGGGGTGGGATGCCATTTTTGCCCTCCCCAGGCTCCTAGAGAGCTTCTGGAGCCTGGGGAGAGCGAAAAACAGGCCTTCCGGTCCCACCGGAAGTTGGCAAATGGGCTGCTTCCAGCCTCTGGGGGGGAAGGCCATTTTTGCCCTCCCCAGGCTCCTAGAAAGACTCCGAAGCCTAGGGAGGACAAAAAACGGGCCTTCCCCATCTCCCTGGAGGCTGGAAACAGCCTGTTTCCCAACTTCCCTTGGGCCTGAAAGGCCCAAAAATCAGGTGGCCGGCAAGCGCATGTGTGCTGCAGCTGAGCTAGAGCAACGCTCATGTGCCTATCAATATGGCTCTGCGTGCCACCTGTGGTATCGCCATCACGGTATTAGGAGATGGGGAAAACCAGGTTCAGAGTGCCAGCAACCTTCTGGGTACAGCTGATAAGACAGCCCACTTCATTTAGATTTAATTGTATTTATAAAATTTGATAAATCATTTGGTATTCGTATATGAAGTTATTGCTAATTATGTACCAAAACACCCAGTGGTGAGATTCAATTTTCTTTATTACCAGTTCTGTGGGCATGGCTTTATGGGCGTGGCCGGGGGGCGTGATAGGCAGCACTTGGCCTCCTGCACCCCCCTGAGAGCAAAAACGGGCCACGGGGGCAGGGGGGAACAAGTACACCCCCCCCCCGCAGACCCTGTTTTGGGCCTAGGAAGCCTCCCTGAAGCCTCCTGGGAGTGAAAGTGGGCCGTGGGGATGGACGCACTGCCCCCCCCCCAGCACCCCATTTTGTGCCTAGGAGGCCTCCCTGCACTTACCTGGGAGCCAAAATGGGGCACGTGGGGACTCCGGGAAGTCGGGGGGAAGGAAGGGGCGGGGGGCAGCCAGCAATTTAAAAGCACTTGTAGGCAGGACAAGAAACAATAGATGGAAATAAACCAAGGAGAGAAGCAACCTAAAGATAAGGAGAAGTTTCCCGACAGTTAGAACAATCAACCAGTGGAACAGCTCGCCTCCAAAAGTTGTGAATGCTCCATCACTGGAAGTTTTTAAGAAGAGATTGGATAACCATTTGTCTGAAGTGGTGTAGGGTTTCCTGCCTAAGCAGGGGGTTGGACTAGAAGACCTCCAAGGTCCCTTCCACCTCTGTTACTGTATTTAGTCTATAGAAATAGCCATGGTGCCTTGTATCTATTGGTATGGATCTAAAAGAATAATGGAATAATAGAGTTGGAAGGCACCTTGGAGCAGGGGTGGGTTCTAAATTTTTTTACTACCGGTTCTGTGGGTGTGGCTTATTTTGTGGGTGTGGCTTGGAGGCCATGTGACTAGGTGGGCATGGCTAGCTGGTCAGAGTCATTTCTGGAAGGTCCTCGCACTTATGACCCGACTCATTTGTTTGCTTTTAACACTGATCAGCTGTAGGGCGGCCCTTTGAAGCCCCGCAGCAAGAGTTTAAACAGTTTTTTTCCCTCTAGTCATCAGCTGGGACTCAGGAGGCAGCAATAGATTGGGGGTGGGGCCAAATAAAAGGTAAGAATAACGTGGAGGGCAGGGGGGAGAACCGGTTCGGTGACATCATATCATCACCGCTACCGGCTCGGCCGAACCGGACCGAACCGGGAGGAACCCACCACTGCCTTGGAGGTCTTCTAGTCCAGGGGTCTGCAACCTTAAACATTCCAAGAGCCATTTGGACCCATTTCCCACAGAAAAGAAAACACCGGGAGCCACAAAACCCTTCCCGTGCCTGACTATTTCTTGAGCGGCCACAAAACTAGCATATGTAGTTGAATTAAAGGTTCTGTTTTCTCTGAAAATATTTCTTTTCTTGGATTTATCCATGGTTGGCCTACCGGGAGTTGAAAAGCTCAATAAATTGTGTGCCAGCTTTTCTGTTTGATGGGTTTCTATCCATTGCTTCTTGTCCTGTCTTCAGGTGTTTTGAAGAATATGTTGACTCCCCCCCTTCTTTATGGCAGTCCCTTATATATTGGAACACCATTATCATGTCACCTCTAGTCTTTCCTTTCATTAAACTAGACATACCCAATTCCTGCAACTGTTCTTCGTATGTTTTAGCCTCCAATCTCCTCATCATCTTTGTTGCTCTTCTCTGCACTCTTTCTAGAGTCTCCACATCTTTTTACAGTATATCATGATGACCAACACAGAAATGACACCAATGGAGTCAGGCCATCTACCTTCCTGCTTAGGAATGTCTGATCATTAACGGGATCTCGTAGACCCTGGTACCAAGTTGTTTAGGAATGTTTATAGACCAAAGGAAGGTTAATCTATATATATATAAAAGTGAAAACCACTCACGCATTAATCATGAAATCTCCAGAACTGTAAAGCCTACAAACTTGAAATTTGCCATGTATGTTCCTCTTGGCTTCTAGGTGCTCACTAAGAAAGGATTTTCCGAAATGACCATCAGAGCATTAGTATTTCCTATATTATTATTAACACGCTCTGATGCTAAGGAGTTGTACTCCCCCTCCTCACCTGAAAAGAAAACTGCTCCAAATGTAAAACACAAGCAGAGGAGAGGAGTTTCACTTTCAGTTTTACTTTCATAGCAGCAAGCAGCTTTACTACAGAACAGTTGAGCTAAGCCATGCTCAGCCTCCTTCCTGTCTCCTTCTTGTTCACACAGCAAATACTGTTTGAGTTTCCAAACACCCGTCAACTCTCTCACACACTGACAGGATGCTAGTCAGATGAATACCGATGGATGCTGCAGGCTGGGACATTCTACTCCCCCTCCTCCTCTGTTCCAACTGCCAGTTGCATTATATTAACACACTCTGAGGCTACGGAGTTACACATTCTATATTAAGTTTCAGGCTACAAGTGTCAATTTATCAAGCTCGAGCACAGAGTTTCGTAGCGAAGCATGGGCGTCCAGCTAGTTGATAAGATAAAGGTTTAGCCTACATTTTAATCTTTAGCAGAACTGTTACTATGACTCTTGAAGACCTATGCATCTCCTAAACTTGTTGTTGTGGGGTTGCATTTTTGATATTGTCTCTCTATCTTCTTCTTGTGATCTTTACACTGTGATCTGTGGCCTTCTCACCTTTTGGAATCTGCCTGTGAATCCCGAGATCTATACCCATCTATAGCAGAGCTTTATTTTCGTTTATCTGACGCTGCCATCTTGCTCACATAAAGAATCCTACCCCCTGTGTGAAGCCTAAAAGGAGCTTTACTGGTAATCTATCAAAACCTGCCATGGGCTATCTCAACGACTTTGAGATGTAATGGGATTCTAATGACTATTCAATAGTCTGCACCCACCATGCTACTCCGAAATCCTTCTATTGATTAGAGTAAGGCATGCTAATTGAATGCCCCAAAAGTTGCCTCAGGAAAGTCTCATTCTCATCTGTTGGACTTGTGTACTTGGAAAGAATCCATTTAAGTTAAACAGTTTATTAGCTAAAACCTCCTCCTCCATCAGCTCAGCTTCCTTCCGCAGGGATACTCGGCTCAGCGGCAGATTGAGAAAAGCGGAACAATGCATGTGGTTTGACACTTGTGTTGTAGAATGGACCTTTAATGAAATCAGAGGCATTAGATGTCTATGGAGATACTCAGTCATCCAGGTCATGGTTGTCCCAAAGGTGCTTTTTTTCAAGAGCCAACTGGGCTTTGTTTTTCCTTGAAGACGTTTCACTTCTCATCCAAGAAGCTTCTTCAGTTCTTGGATGAGAAGAGAAACGTCTTCAAGGAAAAACAAAGAAAGTCCAGTTGCCTCTTGAAAAAGCACCTTTGCGACATTGGCATTAGAGTA
Organism: Pantherophis guttatus; assembly: GCF_029531705.1. Next base: position 5,689,580 of record NW_026844077.1, on the reverse strand, counting down.
GTCCTCAACTTACTATCATCATCATCATCATCATCATCATCATCATCATCATCATCTTTTAATGACCCCATAATCCCTTGCCGGGTGGAGTCTGGGCAACTGAAGGGAGCTAACAGTGTTTTCTGGCCGGATGCCTTTCCTGTCACCAATGTGGGGTTTTGTTCAGCAGATATATTCTCATTGTGCCCAGAGAGAGAAATATCTGCTTCTATCTAGGATCGAACTCACAGCCTTCTGATTGTGAGGTGAGAGCTCCACCTCTAGGCCACCGCACCACTCCTATACTATAAAAGCTGTTTGAAATTACATTGTGTCAGAGAATTGTGCAGCCGGTGCCCAAATGGAGTCAGAGACTCTGACACAAGCTTAATTATATAAATTAATATATTTTACAACTATATTTCCAGAAAACAAGATAGTCAGGAGTATCCTGAGGTAAATCACAGAGGACACAAAAAGGCCGGGGAAAAAGGAAACTCCCCATCACCCACAGCAACCAATCACAGTGCAGATTGCCTCACGCAGGAGCCAGCGCTCCCCAAACAGTTACAACTCTGTGTTCGGCCTCACAGCACAACCTCGCTGCCCCAACTACTCAATTTCTAAATCTTAACACTTTGACATTAAGTTGGCATTTAAAGGTAATGTGAGTAAATAAATAGGTGGTACCTATTTATTTAGTCGCATGTTTATACTTTCTAACAGCTAGGTGGGCAGGAGCTAGGGCGAGTAATTGGAGCTCACCCCATCACACAGCACTTGGGTCTCGAACCTGTCAGTTTTCCAGCTGACAAGCTCAGTGTCATTAACCGTTGAGCCATGGCATATATGAATTGTGTTTCCAAATTTCCTTGTCATCTCGATCTGAGAAGGTCCATAGAGGTTCATGTCCATGTATTTGGGAGCCAGGAGATCTACAGTGTAAACAGAGAGTAGTTTGGCTGCCTGAAATAGCTAGTTTGTTTAATTGGGGTTTTCAGATTGGGGTTTTAAATTGGGGGTTTTAAATTGGGTAGCCAGTGATTTAATTCTTTTTAATTGTCTTAACTTTTGCATTTGTGTGTTTTTTAATTTTTGGCTGTTCACGGCCCTGAGTCCCTTCTGGGAGAAGGGCGGTATACAAATTAAATTAATGAATAATAATAATAATAATAATAATAATAATAATAATAATAATAATAAATAATTCACACTTTTGCACTATCCAGGGTGCAACATCGGGGACACAAGATGGTATATGGAGTTCTCCTAGTCCTTCTTCTTGTTAGACTTTGTTGTTGTTAGTTGCGAAGTCATATCTGACCCATCGTAACCCCATGGACAATCTCCAGGCCTTCCTGTCCTCTACCATCCTCTGGAGTCCATTTAAGCTCACGCCGACTGCTTCAGTGACTCCATCCAGCCATCTCGTTCTCTGCCGTCCCTTTCTTCTTTTGCCCTCAATCCTTCCCAGCATTAGGCTCTTCTCCAGGGAGTCCTTCCTTCTCATTAGGTGGCCAACGTATTTCAGTTTCCTCTTCAGGATCTGGCCTTCCAAAGAGCAGTCAGGGTTGATCTCCTCTAGGACTGACCGGTTAGATCGCCTTGCAGTCCAAGGGACTCGCAGGAGTCTTCTCTAGCCCCATAGTTCAAAGGCCTCAATTCTTTGGCGCTCAGCCTTCCTTATGGTCCAACTTTTACAGTCATACATTGCAACTGGGAAAACCATAGCCTTGACTATATGCATTTTTGTTGGCAGGGTGATGTCTCTTGTTAGACTAGATGTACCCAATTTTTGTAACCGTTCTTCATATGTTTTAACCTTTAGTCCAGGAAATGTTTCCCTAGTTTTAGGTTGCTTCTCTCCTAGATTAATTTCCATCCATTGCTTCTTGTCCTGCCTTCTGGTGTTTTGGAGATTAAGTTGACCCCTTTTTGTTTGTGGCAGCCTCTCAAATATTAGAACACTGCTGTCACCCCTATTCCTTCTCCTTGTTAAACTAGACAGACCCAATTCCTGCAACTGTTCTTTATATGTTTTAGCTTTCAGTCCAGGAAATTTCTCCCTAGTTCTAGGTTGGATCTAGCTTGGATCTCTCTGTTGTGGCTCCGTCCTCCGAGCCTATCTTATTGGAGGAAGAAGGCTCTGAACATGAAGGAGAGGAGATGGCCAGGCCTCCCTCTCTAGGACCCTCCTCTCTGGCAATGCCTCAGGTGTCTCCCGAAGGAGAAGAGATTGGCCAGGAGCCAGGTGTTTCCGAGCCGTCGGATAGTGACGAAGAAACATTGTGGTTGGACCCACGCCAGCGTCAGAGAGACAAGCGGGTGCAGCAGAAAAGGAGGCGTGCCAGAGATTAAGCTGAGTCACTGGACCACACCCCACAGGCTATAAAAGGGAGTGTGGTGGCCATTCAGACTCTGTGACGGACAAAGCTAATCTCTGGTGAGTCACTTTGCACCTTTGGACACAACGCCTATTTGCTGTGGATTTAATTACAAACTGGACTATTCAAACTGTGTGTATTTTTGTCTGTGTTATCGGAGTAAAAGTTCTTGGCAGGCAGCCACGGAGTTGCTGCCAAGTTCCCTATCACTGACATTGAGTGTTTGAAGAGTTTATTTAACCCTCAGCTGGCTGGTTGGGTGTGTGCGTGGTACGGGGACAGAACACTCTCCTTATTCTAGGTTGGGTCTAGCTTGGATCTCTCCTTGATTAATTTCCATCCATTGCTTCTTGTTCTGCCTTCAGCTGCTTTGGAGAATAGGTTGGCCCCCTCTTCTTTGTGGCAGCCCCTCAAATATTGCTATGATGTCACCTCTAGTCAAACAAGAGGACAACCAGCAGGCAAGGTGGATGGACTCAGTTATGGTGGCGATGAACGCACCTTTAGAAGACTTGAAGGACCAGGTTAGAAACAGAACCACCATGGAGAAAATCTATTTACATCAGGGGTGAAATGTAAAATGTGTTACTACCGGTTCTGTGGGTGTGGCTTGGTGGGGGGGTGGTAATGTTATTGGGTGGGCGTGGCCAACTTTTAAAAAAAAAACTTTTCAAAGCATTTTTTCTAATGCTTTGAAAAGCCTCTGGCGATCAGGCAACTCAGCTGGGATCGTCAGAGAGGCTTTTTAAAAAATGCCTCTCTGCCAGTCAGGCAACTCCGCTGGGATCGTCAGAGACTTTTCAAAGCATTTTTTTTACCACCTCTTCGGCCAAGAGGTTGCAGAAAAAAATGCTTTGAAAAGTCTCTGAGGATCCCAGCTGAGCCGCGCGATCATCAGAGGCTTTTTTTTTTACTTTTAAAAGCATTTTTTCGTCGGAAGAGGTTGTAGAAAAAATGCTTTTAAAAGTAAAAAAAAAAGAAAAGCCTCTGATTATTGTGCGGTTCAGCTGGGCATGGGGGGGGCCCAGGGATTTTTGCTACCGGTTTTCCGAACCACCCGCCACCATCGCTACCGGATCAGGCGATCTGGTCCGAACCAGGAGCATTTCACCCCGATTTACATGTTTGCTAAACATCAACGCTGACTTGATGGCACATTCTCAGTCATGACTGTAACTCCTGCTCAGCGAGATAGCCAAATGGATAATAGAAGTTTAGATCTTCTCTACTTCAAGTACCAAATTTGTGCCCTGCTCTTGCAACATTTATGTTTCAAAAGCTGGCAGATTGTCAGGAAAGCTCTCTCTTTTTGCACCTGCTCCTGCCCCGAAATGATTCAATTGACATGGCCTGAGTTTTTTCTATTTTATCTCACTTCAACTATTTTATCCGAGGGCGAATGGACCTAAATAAGTTTTCTTCATTTCTCCAGTCACTTTCCAAAAGAGATTTTCAGACAGATTCTTATCCTTTTTCCTCGGTATGAATTTTTATTTTAAAAAAAATCCGAGGAACCAAACTCTCAAGCCATTTATAGACAGCGAGGAGTTACACATTTTCATAGCTGTGTCAAATGGCTGCAAATTTGAATCCGGCTTTTTCAGGAAAAAAAATGTGTTCAGTAACGGTATCAATTGCCTAAGCAGAAAACTTCCTGGAATGATCTCTAATAACATGTTACTTCCAGGAAGCTCTCTAATAACTTGTTGTAACTTAGTCTTACTGAATCATTACAAGACACAATTAGTCCCCAAAAACCCTATTTTATTATAACAGCTGAGAATTACGTTCATTCCCAGCTGAGTCCCAATTAGTTGCAAAACAAGTCCTTTGGAAGAAGTCCTTCGGGATAATCACCAACCTTTATCTTCTTTGACACCCTGCCAAAGGCCTTACTTGGCAAAGCCCCACGGAGTTCAGCAACAAACAAGAGATGCCAACTGGAAACAGAGTTAGCAACGGTGCTTTCCTACAAAAGGCTCCAAGTGCTTTTGTTTCTCTTGTAAACCTTATGGGAGGGGCCAATAATCTCCTGGATTTACTCCTGAGTCGTCCCTTTTGCTTTAGCTGCTCTTGCCTTCTGGCAGCTCGTCTCATGCATGCACTAGGAACAGGCTCCTCCTGTTCCTCTGCCTTGCTGAGGTCCGACTCTGGAGGCTCCGGAGGCAGCACGTACCTCCCAGATGGCCCCGGCCCCACCTCTGCCTCCGATGCAGAGCCCTTGTCCGGGCCTTCCCCAGACTCCAGGACTGGCCCATGTTCATCCCCAGCCTCCTCACTGTCCGATTCCGCTGCCAACTCCGCAGACTGCTGGTGGACCATAACATAACTTTACTCTCTCTAATAACATTCTACTTCCAGGAAGGTTGCAAGAAGCAGCTGCCAATAAAACGCACCATATGTCTCTCTCTCTCTCAGTCCAACCCACCTCGCAAGATTGTTGTTCTGGGGAAAATAGGAGGAGGAGGAAGGTGTTTTAGATATCTTTGTTGTCTCGAGTTACTTGTAAATAACTGAAAACAAATGAATAAATAAGAATGCAAACTGACTTTTTCTTTTTAAAGGTAAAATTAATGCTAGCCAGATCAAAACCTTGTTACTGTTTATTTCCCATGAATCTTCACGAAGGCATAATTCATTCCCCGGAGTAGGTGGCTGAGGCTGACAGACTGATTAACTGCCCCATTTAAAGCTTCTTGAGCTCATGAAAATTGCAGTGAGATTTGCAAAGGCAACAGGCCATGCATTGTTCAGCAACAGTTCATAGTAATCCAGGGTTTGATTTATACTCCTCTCTCTCTCTCTCTCTGCATCAGGATGGCAAATATAATGTACAATTAAGTCAACGTTGCATGTGAATGGCAACAACGACTCACATCTGCACTGTTTTCTCAGTTTACCAGAGGGAAAACTATCCAGACAAATTATTCCAGAGGTGCTTTTTTCAAAAGGCAACTGGACTTTTTTTTTTTTTTTTTTTCCTTTGAAGACATTTTCCTTCTCACCCAGGAAGCTTCTTTGGTTCTGATTGAGTGGTGGAGAATGGAAAGACTTGAATGGATAAATATACCTTTAAATATGGATATGTTCAGACTTGAACAATAGACGGTGTTAAAGAATTTGCAGAGCAACCCTTGAGTAGCAAGGGTGTGCACATGAAAGTGATTGAGAGTAGTTACAAACAAACACACAGCCAACACACAGATAGACTGTGTTGTGTTTACTTTCAGGAAATAGTAAGGCACAGTCCAATAAACAGTCCAGGTCATACACAGATAAAGCAGTAGATAGTAAAACAATAGTCCAGGGATAATCCAATAACAAAGTCTTCTTACCAGTCGTTGTAGTCATACACATGAACAGTGGCAAACAGTAGCAAACACAGCAAAAAACAGTAACGAGCAGTAAAGAGCAATTAAGAGTAAAGGGAAACAAACCATGGTTCAAGCTCCCTCTTAAGGACATTGGCTACAGAGCTAACCAATCAGGACACAGTATGATGTAATACAGCAGTCTTAAAGCTATATTGATGGTTTATATATTGCCAACCCAACAAGTTAGGTAATAATCATTTCCTAACAGGCGGTATACAGCGAAATGAAATTTAATGTGGAGAAAAGCAAGATTTTAAGCTTAGGCAGGAAAAATTGAAGATATAAGTACAGATTAGACAAAAGCTGGCTCAAAATCAGTAACTGTGAGAGGGACCTTGGAGTCCTGGTGGATGATCATTTAAATCTAAGCAGGGGGTTGGACTAGAAGACCTCCAAGGTCCCTTCCAACTCTGTTATTCTATTCTAAATATGAGCCAGCCGTGTGCAGCAGCAGCCAAAAAGGCTAATAAAATCCTTGGTGGTATAAACAGAGGCATATGCAATGCTCTCTACATGGGGCTCCCCTTGAGGAGCACCCGGAGGCTCCAACTGGTGCAGAATGTGGCCGCGCGGGGGATTATGGGAGCTAGAGGGCGCTCCCATGTGATGCCTCTCCTGCGCGAACTGCATTGGCTTCCGGTGGTCCTCCGGGTGCACTTCAAGGTGTTGGTTACCACCTTTAAAGCGCTCCATGGCATAGGACCTGGTTATTTGCGGGACCGCCTTCTGCCGCCGATAGCCTCCCACCGACCAGTACGCTCCCACAGAGAGGGACTCCTCAGGGTGCCGTCACCCAGGCAATGTCGGCTGGCGACCCCCAGGGGGAGGGCCTTCTCTGTGGCAGCTCCTGCCCTCTGGAATGATTTGCCCCCGGAGATACGAAGGATATTGGATCTCCGGGCCTTTCGCCGTGCCCTAAAAACTTTTCTTTTCCATCAAGCAGGGCTGGCGTGAACTCCCCCCCTTCTTTTTTTTAGTTTTTAAATTGTCAATGGGTTTTAGTTTGAATGTTTTAAATTTTGCGCCAAAGTCATGTAATTCTTTTAAAAATTTTAAATTTTGTATTAGTATGTGTTTTAGTTCTGGCTGTGCACCGCCCTGAGTCCACTAGGAGAAGGGCGGTATACAAATTGAATAAAATAAAATAAATAAATAAATAAATAAATAAATAATAGAATCAAAATCACGTGAAGTGTTAGTACCGCTTTATAAAGCCTTAGTGAGGCCACAGCTGGAATCCTGAATCCAGTTTTGGTCACCACATTACAAAAAAAGATGTTGAGAGTTTGGAAAAAGTGCAGAGAAGAGCAACTAAGATGATCAAAAGCCTGGAGACTGAAACATATGAAGAACGGTTGCAGGATTTGGGTCTGGCTAGTCTAGAGAAAAGAAGGGCTAGGGGGGACATGATAGAAGCATTCCAGTATTTGAGGGGCTGCCACGAAGAGGAGGGGGTCAACTTATTTTCCAAAGCACCAGAAGGCAGGACAAGAAACAATGAATGGGAAATAATCAAGGAGAGAAGCAACCTGGAATTGAGGAGAAACTTTCTAACAGGGAGAACAAGTAACCAGTGAAACAGTTTGCCTTCAGAAGTTGTGGGTGCTTCATCACTGGAGGTTTTTAAGAAGAGACCAGACTTGCCTGAAATGGTTTAGGGTTATTTTAGGGTTATCCTGCTTGAGCAGGAGGTTGGACTAGATGATCTCCAAGCTCCCTTCCAGCTCTATTCTGATTGATTGATATCCAGGCAATTGAGAAGACAAATAGATGGATAGTATCAGTGGTGGGTTTCAAAAAATTTTTTACTACCGGTTCTGTGGGTGTGGCTTGGTGGGCGTGGCATGGCTTGGTTGGAGTGGCATGGCTTGGTGGGCATGGCAGGGGAAGGATACTGCAAAATATCCATTTTCTCCCGATCAGCTGTGTTCTGTCCCCGTCTCCACACACACACACACACACACACACACACACACAGAGCCAGCCGAGGGTTAAAGGAAGCACTTGGCATGCACAGTTTGTTTATCAGAAACTTGGCAGCAATACAAGCACCGACTGCCAAGTGCTTTTACTTCAATAAACGGAATATCCCTTCACCAGATAAACAGAAATACACACATTTTATAAATAGTCCAGTTCCAAACAAGAAACGTTTCGGCAGCTTTAAGCGTTGTTCAAGTGACTAGCCAGAATTAGTTTTTGTTCGTCACAGAGTCTTAAATGGCCACCACACTCTCTTATATAGTCTCTGGGGTGTGGTCCAGTGACTCAGCCTAATCCCTGGCACGCCTCCTCAACTGCTGCAACCGTTTATCACGCCTTCGTTGGCGTGGATCCAGGAACGACAGATTGCCTCCATCACTATCATCAGAGACACCTGGCTCCTGGCTAATCTCCTCTTCCTCGGCCGGCACCTGAGGCATTGCCAGAGAGGAGGGGCCTGGAGAGGGAGGCCTGGCCGACTCCTCTCCTTCATGTTCGGAGCCTTCTCCCTCCGATAAGATAGGCTCGGAGGACGGAGCCACAACAAGCTGGGACTTGGGATCAGCTTGGGAGGCAGAGGCAGAGAGTAGATGGGGGTGGGGCCAGTCAGAATTTTTACTACTGGTTTTCCAAACTACTCAAAATTTCCGCTACCGGTTCTCCAGAACTGGTCAGAACCTGCTGAAACCCACCTCTGGATATTATGCAGGACTGATTGAGATCCACCTCTGGAATAGACAGTTTAACTCTTCGGTTTGAATTCATCCCATCCCTAGTCATAAAATTGGCGTATTTTGCTCATCCTTTGTTAAACGTGTTCTGGCGAACAGGAGATTATAGTATTGGGACATAACGTTGCCTGAATACAACAGAATTGGGATTTTGCAAAAGCCTCGCCCATCGGCCGCAGTGGTATAGATGAAATCCCAGGAGGGCAGTTTAAGCATTTGACATCATGAAACATTTTCCGTTTTGCCTGCTCACACGACAAATTTTATTCAAGCTGTCTCTTTATTCCGGCGGCCCAAAGGGAGGCAGAGACAGAAGGAAAAATGGAACGCAGATGTTTGTTCTCTGTTTTTATCGGAAGTTGGGAGATCAAATACAGAAGCACTGGGCATTGTTGTGAATCAATGCCCTCTGATTGTGCCATTCCTAAAGGGATTGTAGGCGATGAAGCCCATCCTATCACAAGCGGGATTCCCAGAGCCCTGAAATAAATAAATTAAAAATTTGCATTGCAATGCAATGCAATTGTTTTTGTTTTGTTTTTTTGCAGCCAAATCAGAATAAATTAAAATTACAATGCAATGCAATTGTCTCTGCTGCAAATCCAGAATAAATTAAAATTGCAGTGCAATACAGGTAGTTATCAGATTACAACAGTTCCTTCTATTTTTTTTTTAATTTTTATTGAAAATTATTAAAAAGTACAGAAAAAAAAATATAGCAATATGGATAGAGTTGCAGAGAGTAATATAATACATACAGAGTTTTAAAGCAGTTCCTGCTAGTGGCATCCCCACAGTCACGTGATCAAAATGTAGATGCTTGGCAACTGGCATGTACTTATGACGGTTGCAGTATCCCAGGGTGATGTGATCACTTTTAGTGACCTTTTGACAAGCCAATGGGGAAGCCAATTCATTGGAAGTCAATGGGGAAGCCATTCAACAACCATGTTATTAATTTAATAACTCGGAGAGTTGGGCGGCATAGAAATATGAATAATAAATAAATAAATAAATAACTACAATGATTCACTTAACAACCATGGCACAAAAGGTCATAAAACAGGGCAAAACTCACTTAACAAATGTCTCACTTAGCAACATAAATTTTGGGCTCAAGTGTGGTCGTAAGTCAAAGACTACCTGTACAATGCAATGCAATGCAATGGTTTACCCAGCAAATCCAGAGTAAATGACTTTCCGGCGAGATTCCTAATCATCTCAACAGGGAAAGTGTAGAATAACAGAGTTGGAAGGGACCTCAGAGGTCTTCTAGTCCAACCCCCTGCTTAGGCAGGAAACCCTGTACCATTTCAGACAAGTGGTTGTCCAATCTCTTCTTTAAAAAATTTCCAGTGTTGGAGCATTCACAACTTCTGGAGGCAAGTCGTTCCGCTGATTAATTGTTCTCACTGTCAGGAAATTTCTTCTTAGGTGAGACTCATTCGAAAGAGGAAATGAAAAAGATGGAAAGACAGAATGGAAAAGGGCCACAAATTGAAAATGTGGCTTAGCGGGGGATTTAAGTGTTGTGTCAGCGTCCCAGCACTGACATATATAAAGAGGGGAGAAGCTTGAACTTTTACCTACTAAATCCCTTTGAAGATTCTGTCTCCTCGGAGATGGGAGAGGAGGGAGACATTCCTGTGATCTGACGAAGAAGGGATGAGGAAAGTGGCTTGGAAGATAGCCAATGAGACGCAGAGAATTGGGGTTCGGAAAGGGAGGGATTGGGGGGCAAAAGTCAGTACTGACCGCGAAAGAGCCAGGGTCAGATCGCTGTGCTCAAATAAAGAGAAAATTTCCTTAAAGATCGGCAGTCTGGAAATTCATTTATTTTGAGATAGCATCGAAACCTGACACGTTGCTTCCTCTCACCATTATTGCAGCCGTGTTCCTCTGTTCCCCTTCCTGGTATTTGTCAAACAAAAATTTAGAGGAAGAGCGTTCTTGGCTGCAAGCGACATGCTGTATTGCCAACATCAGGATGAGAGCTGGAGGAGGCAGCAGTGATGACAGATTTCCCTCTAGTTTTTCATGCCAGACATGTCTGAGAACCATGGATGTTCCCAAAATCCAGGGAAAATGGATCGGATTGCAATCTTCAGGGATGGATGGATGTCCTGAGTGCAACCGAAGGTAAAACAAGGCACAACACGTATTGAAGGTCATCCTACTCCAGTTTGGAGATTTGTTGTTTAACTGTTTAAAAAAATGACACAATCTAGTTTGGGAATTACATATAGGGATGGTGGAAATTTGCATTTTTTCCTTCCTTTCTTCCTTTTTTCCTTCCTTCCTTCCTTCCTTCCTTCCTTCTTTCCTTCCTTCCTTTCTTTTTCTTTCTCTCCCTCTCTCTCTTTTTCTCTCCTTTCATTCTTTCCTTCCCTCCCTCCCTCCTTCCCTCTCTCTTTCCTTCTTTCTTTTCTTCTGTCTCTCTCCTTCCTTCCTTCCCTCCTTCCACAGTCTTCCTTCCTTCCATCCTTCCATCCTTCCTTCCTTCCTTTCTCTCTCTCTCTTTATTTCTTTTCCTTTCTCTCCCCCTCTCTCTTCCTTCCTTCCCTCCCTCCTTCCTTCCTTCTCTCTCCTTCCTTCCTTCCCTCCTTCCACTGTCTGCCTGTCTATCTTTCTTTCTTTTTTTCTTTCACCCTCCCTCCCTCCCTCCTTCCCTCCCTCTCTTTCTCTTTCTTTCTTTCTTTCTTTCTTTCTTTCTTTCTTTCTTTCTTTCTTTTTCCTCCCTCCCTCCCTCCCTCCCTCCCTCCCTCCCTTCCTTCCTTCCTTCCTTCCTTCCTTCCTTCCTTATATGACTTCTAAAGAGCTTCCAGTTTTGACACAGAACTATGATTATTTAAACAAAACAAAGATTTGGATGGAATGGTTGTATTTGTTTTATACAAAATTGTATTGTTATAGGAAAAAAATGGAAAAGAAACAAAAATGAACCAAAGGCATATATATACAGACAAAAACTTGTTCCAAGATTTCATGAACATTCATTATAATGTTACACAATCATTAACAACAACAAATTTATGTTAATTAATTGACATTAATTAACAACAAATTAATGCAGTGCAGAATTCTAAATGGTTTTGCTTCTCCGGGGCAAATTACCTCATAGAGTGACAGAGTATGAGATAATCCTATAAAATGGAAGGCTCAGTTTGAATTCCCAGAATTAACAGATTAAAAAAAAAATGCTTTTAGCAATCTGGAGCATGTTGTTTCCAAGTCCAGGTGGAAGATCTCAACTGATCACAATATATCAGGAATGAAAAACTTTCATATTTATTTGAAGCTTAACTGAAATAGTATAAGGTGGGGTCACCAACCTTGGCAACTTTGAGACTTGTGGACTTCAACTCCCAGAGAGACAGACAGACAGACAGACAGACAGACAGACAGACAGACAGACAGATTAGGTAGGTAGGTAGGTAGGTAGGTAGGTAGGTAGTAGATAGATAGATAGATAGATAGATAGATAGATAGATAGATAGATAGATAGACAGACAGACAGACAGACAGACAGATTAGGTAGGTAGGTAGGTAGGTAGGTAGGTAGATTAGATAGATTAGATCGGTAGGTAGGTAGATAGATTAGATAGGTAGGTAAGTAGGTAGGTAGATGATAGATAGATAGATAGGTAGGTAGGTAATAGATAGATAGATAGATAGATAGATAGATAGATAGATAGACAGACAGACAGACAGACAGACAGACAGACAGACAGACAGACAGACAGACAGAAGGTAGGTAGGTAGGTAGATAGATAGATAGATAGATAGATAGATAGATAGATAGATAGATAGATAGATAGATAGATAGATAGATAGATAGATAGACAGACAGACAGACAGACAGACAGACAGACAGACAGACAGACAGACAGACAGACAGACAAGGTAGGTAGGTAGGTAGGTAGGTAGGTAGGTAGGTAGGTAGGTAGGTAGGTAGATAGATAGATAGATAGATAGATAGATAGATAGATAGATAGATAGATAGATAGATAGATAGATAGATAGATAGATAGAAAGATAGAGTATGGATGGTTGGATGGCTGGATGGACGGACGGCTTATTTTTATCCATTAAAGCACATTACAAAAAGGCCTTCTGAAAAAAAGAGAGAGATTTATGGTGGTGCCATCAGGAAACATTTAAACCCACCAACACAAAAGCTTCTAAAAATGATGCACCAGCTAGCTGCCTAACTAGACATCTGGCATGATCCCCGAACAAGGGATGCCTCCAAGGAAAGACAACAGCCGCCAGGGGGAACTGTTGATTGGAAGCTACTATCTTGCAGCCATCATATATCTTAATCTCATAAGGGCCTGTCAAACTTATTTTCCCCATTAATTCACACTTTATCATAACAATTAGTCATTTGTGAAATTACAGCACACAATTTGTTAGTGCATGCATTTGCAATTTGTAGCTCGCAATTAGTGCTCCCAATTGCCTGGCAGAGGGCCAGCGAGAGGTTTCTGGCTGACACACTCTTTCCTAACTCTTTTCGATTCTCTGCCCTTCTTCCTTCTGTACACCTAGCCTGAGAGGCAGCTTGGTCTAGTACAGGGATCAGCAACCCGCAGCTCTGGAGCCACATGTGGCTCTTTCACCCCTCTGCTGCGGCTCCCTGTCACTCAAAATATGTGTCACAACCACCAATGTGCAACACATGCCAGCGCGCACAATTTATGGAGCTTTTCAACACCCGGTAGGCCAACCATGGATAAATCCAAGACAAGGAAAGTTTCAGAAGAAAACAGAACAGAACTACATATGCTAGTTTTGTGGCTGCTCAAGAAATAGTCAGGCGCGGGAAGGGTTTTGTGGCTCCCGGTGTTTTCTTTTCTGTGGGAAATGGGTCCAAATGGCTCTTTGAGTGTTTAAGGTTGCAGACCCCTGGTGTAGTGGTTAAAGCCTCAGCCTAGAAACTGGAAGAGAGATCTTGAATTCTACTCCTGCCTTAGCAACAAAATCAGCTGGATGTCCTTGGGCCCCTCACTCTCTCTTAGCCCTAGCCCTTAGGAAAGGAAAGGAAAGGAAAGGAAAGGAAAGGAAAGGAAAGGAAAGGAAAGGAAAGGAAAAGAAAGGAAAGGAAAGGAAAGGAAAGGAAAGGAAAGGAAAGGAAAGGAAAGGAAAGGAAGGGAAATATAGAATAGAATAGAATAGAATAGAATAGAATAGAATAGAATAGAATAGAATAGAATAGAATAGAATAGAATGAATGGATGGGATGGGATGGGATGGGATGGGATGGGATGGGATGGGATGGGATGGGATGGGACGGGACGGGAGGGAAGGGAAAGGAAAGGAAAGGAAAGGAAAGGAAAGGAAAGGAAAGGAAAGGAAAGGAAGGGAAATATGGAATAGAATAGAATAGAATAGAATAGAATAGAATAGAATAGAATAGAATAGAATAGAATAGAATAGAATAGAATAGAATAGAATGAAGGGATGGGATGGGATGGGATGGGATGGGATGGGATGGCACAGGAAGGGATGGGAAATATGGAATAGAATAGAATAGAATAGAATAGAATAGAATAGAATAGAATAGAATAGAATAGAATAGAATAGAATAGAATAGAATAGAATAGAATAGAATAGAATGAAGGGATGGGATGGGATGGGATGGGATGGGATGGCACAGGAAGGGATGGGAAATATGGAATAGAATAGAATAGAATAGAATAGAATAGAATAGAATAGAATAGAATAGAATAGAATAGAATAGAATAGAATAGAATAGAATAGAATAGAATAGAATAGAATGGATGGGATGGGATGGGATGGGATGGGACGGGACGGGAGGGAAGGGAAAGGAAAGGAAAGGAAAGGAAAGGAAAGGAAAGGAAAGGAAAGGAAAGGAAAGGAAAGGAAGGGAAATATGGAATAGAATAGAATAGAATAGAATAGAATAGAATAGAATAGAATAGAATAGAATAGAATAGAATAGAATAGAATAGAATAGAATAGAATAGAATAGAATAGATGCTGGAAAGGACCTCGGAGGTCATCTAGTACAGCCTCCTGCTCAATCAGGAGACCCTATACTATTTCAGAGAAGTGACTGTCCAGTCTCTTCTTTAAAACCTCCAGTGATGAAGCATCTACAACTTCTGAAGACAAACCATTTCACTGGTTAATTGTCCTCACTGTTAGGAAGTTTCTCCTTAATTCCAGGTAGCTTCTCTCTTTGATTCATTTCCAACCATATTTAAGTGATTGTCTTGTGGCAATGGCCAAACTTCTGACAAACCTTAACAACAGATCCGCAGGGACTTGTCCCAACAGGTGGCAGGTCCAAGGAGGGAAGCATGTTTAAAAGGAGAAGCTGGGAGAGCACCTCAAATAAAGTACTTTTCTTGAACCCACCCACTCATGATTAATAGAACCAGATGGCCATTCTGCACATTTAATATGGTGTGGTCCATGTGCTTCCTGACGGATGACTTTAGCAAGCTGAAACTCACGATTAAAAATGTGACTTTGATTAATAAGCTCCTTAAATAGATTAAAATCACAGCTCCTGAGTAATACGCATTTAAAGGAAGCCATCTTGAAAAATTCTTGAATATTATGAGCTGTGGTGGTGCAGTGGTTAGATATGCAATATTACAGGCTAATTCTGCTGACTGCCAGCAGTTCGATCCTGACCAGCTCAAGGTTGACTCAGCCTTCCATCCTCCCAAGGTGGGTAAAATGAGGACCCAGATGGTTGGGGGCAATAGGCTGACTCTGTAAACCGCTTTGAGAGGGCTGTAAAAGCACTGTGAAGCAGTATATAAGTCTAAGTGCTAGTGCTAAAAAGGAAGGAAGGAAGGAAGGAAGGAAGGAAGGAAGGAAGGAAGGAAGGAAGGAAGGAAGGAAGGAAGATAACACCTGAAAGAATAGGAGGAAGGAAGGGACGAAGGAAGGAAGGAAGGAACAAAGGGCAGAGGTAGGTAGGTAGGTAGGTAGGTAAGTAGGTAGGTAGGTAAGGAAGGAAGGGAGGGAGGGAGGGAGGGGAGGAAGGAAGGAGGAAGGAAGGAAGGAAGGAAGGAAGGAAGGAAGGAAGGAAGGAAGATAACACCTGAAAGAATAGGAGGAAGGAAGGAACGAAGGAAGGAAGGAAGGAACAAAGGGGAGAGGTAGATAGGTAGGTAGATAGGGAAGGAAGGAAGGAAGGAAGGAAGGAAGGAAGGAAGGAAGGAAGGAAGGAAGGAAGGAAGATAACACCTGAAAGAATAGGAGGAAGGAAGGGACGAAGGAAGGAAGGAAGGAACAAAGGGCAGAGGTAGGTAGGTAGGTAGGTAGGTAAGTAGGTAGGTAGGTAAGGAAGGAAGGGAGGGAGGGAGGGAGGGGGAGGAAGGAAGGAAGGAAGGAAGGAAGGAAGGAAGGAAGGAAGGAAGATAACACCTGAAAGAATAGGAGGAAGGAAGGAACGAAGGAAGGAAGGAAGGAACAAAGGGGAGAGGTAGATAGGTAGGTAGATAGGGAAGGAAGGAAGGAAGGAAGGAAGGAAGGAAGGAAGGAAGGAAGGAAGGAAGGAAGGAAGGTGGTGTTACAGTGGTTAGAATGCAATATTGCAGCCTAATTCAGCTCACTGACAGGAGTTCAATCCTGACGGGCTCGAGGTTGACTCATCCTTCCATCCTTCTGAGGTGGGTAAAATGAGGACCCAGATGGTTGGGGGCAATAGGCTGACTCTGTAAACCGCTTTGAGAGGGCTGGAAAGCACTGTGAAGCGGTATATAAGTCTAAGTGCAATTGCTATTGCTACCTACTGTTGGAAGAAACGTCCATCTGGATTCAGTTCCAAGTGGGGAGAAAGACACTGGAAACATGGAGACTGCTTGGAAGGATGGTTTAATGGTGAAGCCGAACCACCAAGCACATGTGATTCTGGGTAGCTGACCACACGGAGTGGAGAGAGATATATGTTTATACCAGTGGTGAAATCCAAATTTTTTTACTACTGGTTCTGTGGGTGTGGCTTGGTGGGCATGGTGTAGCTTGGTGGGCGTGGCTTGGTGGGCATGGCAGGGGGAGGATACTGCAAAATCTCCATTCCCACCTCACTCTCGGACCAGCCAGAGGTGGTATTTGCTAGTTCTCCAACCTACTCAAAATTTCCGCTGCCGGTTCTCCGAACTGCTCAAAATTTCCGCTACCAGTTCTCCGGAACCTGTTAGAAGCTGCTGGATTCCACCTCTGATTTATATCCTCTCTTGGGCCTTGCCCTAGAGCTACCTGTTCCTGTGGCAAGGGCATATTGTCAGGTTTCGAGGTCGTCTCAAATAAATTGCATTTCAAACAAAGTCTTTGATGAAAAACTCCCATTTATTAAGCACGACATTCTAACTCCAACTCCATCGTAGCCAACACTGACTTCCTGACCCAAAATCCTCCCTTTCCTTTCCCCACTCCTCTGCACTCATTGGCCATCTTCCAAGTCACTCTACCCCTAATCTACTGCTCCAGCTCAAAGGAATTTCCCCCCTCCCATCCCATCTCCTAGGGGATATTATCTCCAGGGAAAATAAGTAGGTGAAAAGTCAAACGTCCCTTTCCAGATGCCTCCGCTTCTCCTTCTTATGTCAGCACTAGGGGAAATGCAGCTTGAAGTGCTGACACATATATCCTATTGGCTGCTGTAAGGGTCATGTACAAATCCTAGGAGTTTGTCGGAGATAAGCCTGGTTGAATTGTGTTGGGTAATGTAATATACCCCAGGTGCCATGTGGTGAGCTCTGCTGCTAGATAATCCTATCATGTCCTGGAGGGTCATGTCTTAATCCCATCACCCTGGAGCTGGGGGCCTTTTATTTTGTAGATTGGATGGCCCAGTCTTTCTGGGGCTATTAACAAGTTTCTCCTTTTTTCATCCAGGGAGGTATAATATTCTGCCTTTTTAATATTTCCTAAAACATTTCATTCTTCTAGGAGAGGGGCGGGTGCTAACTTTCTACACTATGAAGATATATGAAGTGCTGTTGCTGTTGCTATGATATACTTTGATATTATTGAGAGGCTTAAGGAAGGAACAAGGAAGGCCCTTTCATATCTTACATTCCAGCAAATCCAGATTCACCAAACGAACCAAAGTATTTGAACTGCAAATCGGTACAAAGCTCTTATCTTTCATTTTCTCATATAGTTACATCCTCATCATCACCATCTTTTCAAACAATCTTATATCCGATGGCCTTGGGCACACTTGGTAGAATTGAGTTGCATTTGGAATTATTAAATGCAATTTTTTTAAAAAATCACTTTGAGTCACTGTAATTTCCTGACCCTGCCTAGACATTGTCCCTGCAGTTTTCTTAGCTTATAGCAGGGGTGAAATGCTCCTGGTTCAGACCGGATCGCCCGATCGGGTAGCGATGGAGGCTGGTGGTTTGGAGAACCGGTAGCAAAAATCCCTGCTACCCACCCATGCCGAGCTGAACTGAGCTGTGATCATCAGAGACTTTTTTAAAAAAAAAACTTTTAAAAGCATTTTTTTCTACAACCTCTTCAGCCTCTGATGATCGCATGGCTCAGCTGGGCTCGTCAGAGGCTTTTAAAAGCATTTTTTCTACAACTTCTTCAGCCGAAGAGGTTGTAGAAAAAATGCTTTAAAACTCAGCCCAGCTGAGTTGCCTGATCGTCAGAGGCTTTTTTCCCCCCCTTTTAAAAGCAAATGCTTTTAGAGAAAATGCTTTTCAAAGAAAAAAAAAAAGCCTCTGACAATCAGGCAACTCAACTGAGATCGTCCAAACCTTTAAAAGGTAAAAAAAAGAGCCTCTGACGATCACAGCTGAGCAGCACAATCGTCAGAAGCTTTTTTTTTACTTTTCAAAGCAATGCTTTTAAAAGCTAATAAAAAAGATTGCACGTCACAGTTGACCATCCTCCCTCGCGCACTGTTCTACAGACTCCTGGGAGGGGAGGGGCAGCATGGGCCTCTGTGCGCGTCTCCCGCATGCATGTCAGAGACCTGAAAATCAGCTCACCAGTGGGAGGCAACACGAGCATGCGCATTGGAGCTGACCTAAGGAACAACTCACGTGCCCACAGAAATGGCTCTGCGTGCCACCTGTGGCACACATGCCATAGGTTCATCATCATGGGCATAGGGTCTCCTGCTTGTGCAGGGGTTGGACTAGAAGACCTCCAAGGACCCTTCCAATTCCATTATTCTGTGTTCTGTATTCTGTATCTTGTATCCCCTTTCCTTTCCTTTCCTTTCCCTTCCTTTCCCTTCCTTTCCTTTCCTTTCCTTCCCTTTCCTTTTCTTTCCTTTCCTTTCCTTTCCTTTCCCTTCCTTTCCCTTCCTTTCCCTTCCCTTCCTTTCCCTCCCTTTCCTTTCCTTTCCTTTCCCTTCCTTTCTTTCCCTTCCCTTTCCTTCCCTTTCCTTTCCTTTCCTTTCCTTTCCTTTCCCTTCCTTTCCTTTCCTTTCCTTTCCTTTCCTTCCCTTTCTTTTCCTTTCCTTTCCTTTCCTTTCCCTTCCTTTCCCTTCCTTTCCTTTCCTTTCATCTCCTCTCCTCTCCTCTCCTCTCCTCTCCCCTTCCCTTCCCTTCTCTTCTCCTTTCCTTTCCTTTCCTTTCCTTTCTTTTTTCTTTTCTTTTTGTTTTTCTTTTCTTTTCCTCTTGTCTCCTCTCCTCTCCTCTCCTCTTCCTTAACAGATTTCCCATCACTTCATGGACTGTAGCCACCATGAATTGATACCCAGAAAGCAAAGCTGAAGACACACAGAATGGATGCATTTTTCAATATGTTCTTGGAACACTAGAGCAGGATAGAGGTGAGGATCAAGCAAAGTAACCAAGAAAAAGAGCACATTCAAATCAAATCCACTGTGAGATAAACTTGTTCCGTTTTCCGATAGGGCCCCCGTTTCTGTTCCTGGGCAGGCTGGATGGATTGGCCCCGATTCAAGGTGTCTAATCCAGCAATTCAAACGATAAAGGTAAATTGGATTTCTGCATAAGCCCCCACGGCCCTTTTCAACTGTGTGAAATTAGTCTGGAGGCATCCAGTTGCATTCATGCCGACTTCCCAATTCACTTTGCAACGTCAGCTCAGAAATTCAATCAAACAAGTTTCACATCTGGTCTTCCAACAGAAACTTCATCCTCATGTACTTCTTGTGTGCGAAACCTAGATAGATGTCATAATGTGGCTCTCTGGCCTTGCGTTTGAGTGGGGGGAGGGGGCACAGAGGACCCAAAAACCATGGGGCTGGCTAGTCCCTTGAGACCCCTCCTCTACCTGTAATAGGTAAAGGTTCCCCTCACACATATGTGCTAGTCGTTCCCGATCCTAGGGGCGGTGCTCATCTCCGTTTCAAAGCCGAAGAGCCAGCACTGTCCGAAGACGTCTCCGTGGTCATGTGGCCGGCATGACTCAACACCAAAGGCGCTGTTCCCTTCCCACTAAAAGTGGTCCCTATTTTTCTACTTGCATTTTTTACGTGCTTTCGAACTGCTAGGTTGGCAGAAGCTGGGACAAGGAACGGGAGCTCACCCCGTTACGCAGAACTAGGGATTCGAACCGCTGAACTGCCGACCTTTCGATCGACAAGCTCAGCATCTTAGCCACTGAGCCACCACATCCTTTCCACCTGTAATAATCCAGTGCTAAACGGCCATTTTGTACACTATTTACACATTAGAGAATAAGGCATTTACATCTGACAAATCCCCCTCTAAATGCCGATTCGTTATACAACACCAGTTACACTCAGATTCAGGACAATACAAAACATACAATTTAGAGGTTAAATATTTATGCTGCTTAGAAGGTAAAGGCTTTGTCAATATATCAGCTAATTGTTCAGAAGTGTCACAATGCACTGCTTTAATAAATCCATCCTGAGATAATTGTCTCACATGTTTAAATTTTATATCTATATGTCTGGACCTTTGTCCAATGGCATCAGATCTAGATATTTCAATGGCTGCTTTATTGTCTTCATGCATAACAAAGGGCAGAGCAGGTTTTTTCCAGACATCTGAAATTAAATCATTAAACCATACAAGGTTATTTGCGGCTTTGGATAAACAAACATATTCCGCTTCTGTCGTTGAAGTGGCCACTAGTTCTTGTTTACCAGTGTACCAGTAAACTGGACAGTCATTTAAGAGAAATACATAACCAGATGTACTTTTTCTGCATGAGGTGTCTCCAGCCCAATCTGCATCTGCATAACACGTGAGCTTTGGTTCTTTAATATCATTAGGCTCTAACATTAAACAAAAGTCTAGTGTACTTTTTAGATATCTTAAAATTCTTTTAACAGCTTCCCAGTGATACATTGTTGGTTTGCTGACATGCCTAGATAATAAGTTGAGTGGTAAAGCGATATCTGGTCTAGTCCAATTAGATATGTAAAGGAGTGAACCTATGATTGATCTATAGAATGTATTATCCTTGAACTCGGGAGAAGATTCATCAGAATTTCTTAGAAAGTCAGTTTGCATAGGGGTATCACAAGGTTTGGCATTGTTTAAGTTGCATTTATTTAAAAGTTCTATGATCTTATCTCTCTGGGTAAGTTTGAATCCCCTTTTTGTCTTATTAATTTGGACACCAAGGTATTTGTTTACCTTGCCTAAAGATTTCAATGAGAAATGCTCATTTAGTTTAGTTACAAAAGTTTCTCTTCTTTCTTTATGTTTTCCTATGTATAAAATGTCATCCACATAAATCAATACAAATTCAATGTAATCATCACCCCTCTTGACAAAGAAACAATTATCAGCAGTGGTAGCGTTGAAGTCCATGGTCTTAAGTACTTTTACTAAACAATCATACCACCGTTTACCAGATTGTTTTAGCCCGTATAAACTCTTGTTTAATAACCAAGTCTCATTTCTGTTTGTGTATTGACTATGAGGTGCTCTCACGTATATTTCTTTATCTAATTTTGCGTGTAGGTACGCAGTCTGTATGTCATATTGGAATACATCAAGATTGAGTGCTGATGCTACCACTAGAGCTGTTTTGACACTCTCTGTTCTTACAGTGGGGGAATATGTGTCAGTATAATCCTCCGGATATTTCTGTGCATAACCCTGTGCAACTAATCTAGCTTTGTATAGAGTATTTCCTTCCTCTAAATTCTTAATTTTATATATCCACCTGGTACCAATAATTGTCTTATCTTTAGGTGCAATTGCAGGTGTAAATACATTTAATCTTTGTAAACTTTCCATCTCTTTCTTCATTGCTAATTCCCATTTTTCTTTTTCTTCGTGAGGAAGTTTTAACACTTCCTCGTATGTATTGGGTGTTGTTGGTTCACCATCCATGTGCATTACATAATCCTTGTATTTATTTGGCATTTGATTTCTGGTGTTTCTAATGATTTTTTCGGGTTTACTATCGTTATCATGCAAATATCTTGCTTCCTTTTTTGTTAGTGTGTCTGTCTTTATTTTGTGTTGGCTATTTGTCCAAGTTTTGGTTTTGTTTTTATATTTGTTGATATTTTGCTTTTCTATAGTCCCTTTCTCATGAGGTTTTGTATCTTCATGTTTATTTGGGAATATCTCATTAAGATGTAATTTAGACCAGTTAGCTTGTTCATGGAACACAGCTGTTCTGGAGACTATAAATTTGTTGTTACTATCAATGAATCTATATCCTTTAGTGCCAGTCTCATATCCCATAAATCTGAGTCTTCTGGACACATTTTCTCCCTTTCTTCTTAATTGTTTAGGTATGTGTACGTCTGCTGTGACTCCAAATATATGCATGTGTGCTAATTTTGGTTTTCTATTATACATCACTTCATATGGTGTCTTATTTACAATGCTGGACCATGTTCTATTTTGTGTGTAATTTGAATAATGTAAGGCTTCTGACCAGAATTGTTTGCTTAAGCCAGCATCTTCCAATGTGCATCTAATCATGGTTTGTAACGTGGAATTTTTTCTCTCTGCAATCCCGTTTTGGAACGCAGAAAATGGACTAGATGTGTAATGTAACATTCCTTTGTCTTTTAACCATTGTGAGAATTCTTTAGACATGAATTCGCATCCTCTGTCTGTCATAATTTGTTTTATTTTGATGTTGTGTTGTGTTTCTATGCGTTTGTAAAATTCTTTAAATTTTTGAAATGTTTCATCTTTGTGTTTTAATGTATAAACAAATCCATAGCGGCTATAATCGTCCACTATTGTCAGGAAGTAACATTTTCTATAAGTGATTGATGGAGTTAATGGACCAACTAAGTCCATGTGCACTAAATCAAAAATTTTGTTAGTTGATCTGGTAGATTTTCTTGGCCTGGGACTAGTTTTTAGTTTTGTAGATTTACATACTGAGCATTCCAGATAATTTTCACAATTTTTTATTTTAACACCTTCTGCGTGTTCAGTCATTTTTTGCACTACAGGAAAACTGGCATGTCCTAACTTCCTATGCAATATGTGAGCACACTCATCATGAATTGGTTTACCTATCTTTGGCTTCTTATCGTTGTGTGCATCTGTGTGATCATGAGATATTTTACATTCATCATTGTCACTGTTGCTAACATTCTCATCATCTATTTCAATACAATCTTCCATATTTGAATCAATGTTATGTAACCATTTTTCTTTTGTTATCAGATAAGGTAGGCCTCCTTTAGTCACCACAGTGCCTACATTTATTTTATTCTTTTCCAAAGTTGCCTTTCCTTTTGAAAAGACAATGTTAATGTCAGAATCTCTGCTTAGTTTTATGGCACTTAATATGTTATGAGGTATTTCAGGTATTAGTAATACCCCCTCTATTTTTCCTAGACCAGGCAAGGTTACATTTCCTCTACCTAATACATGAACCTTTTCTTGGTTAGCTACCTTAATTACAAATTTATCTTCTGCAAATGAAGACAATATACTTTTGTTATTAGTGGTGTGATTAGTTGCTCCAGAATCAATAAGCCAATTATTGTTCTCACTTTGTTGTGTGTTAGTGTTGTCTTGTTTATTTAATCCATTCAGTGAACCAGACTTTCTATCCTTTGAATTGTCTCTGCCCCCTCTATTCTCTCTGTGATTTGGTGGGCTCCTATATCTATGCCTTTCTATGGAAGGCTGTCTATAATCGTATTTGTTTCTGTATTCTGATCTATATCTTTCTTTTAAGAATTTTGGGCAATCTCTTCTATTGTGTTCCCTGGATCCACAATTATGACATTTAAATGTTCCACTATATTTTTCTTGGAAAGCTACTTTCCTATATGGTTTATGTTCTGTGTGATTGTTAGAACGATTCCTTCTAGAATTATCTTCTGTTATCAATTTGTTAGATAGACTTTCTATGGATAAATATCCTAGATTGATTGTGTCTAAGTGTGACATAAAATTGTCCCATGATGGATCAAGTGAGTTGATAATAACACTTTTCATTGTTTGGTCTGAAATCACCTCCCCCCTCAAATGCAGTTCAGCTCTTATTTTGTTCAAAGATATCAAATGTTCACTTATGGAAACCCCTGGTTTTATCCTAGATGAAAAGAAGTCTTTAGATATCCTTGTGGTGGTGGCTACACTGTCACTGTGAAACAAATTAAACATGCATTGAATAATTTCTGAAACAGTCAAATTTGGCTTAATGCTGTGATACATTGCAGGAGACACACTAGATATTATTAAGAAAAAAAGCTCTATGGTGTAAACAATCTATTTTTAGTGTCCAAGGTCTTTTTGGGGGACTAGTGATAAAAAACAGTAAGTTTTCCTTCATAAAGACAACCTGGAGCTGTTGATACCATTCTTGTAAATTAATGCCATCAACCCTTAGTTTTGGGAAGTCACTGGGTAAATTTCCGACATTATTGGGTCCATTACTTACAACCTGAGGTAGTCCGTGGTCTCGTAAATGCAGAAAATTGCAAAACGGCGTGGGGATGCTCGCTACGAGTCTGCATGATCTTCTCTCCAGTTCATGTCTTCCCGGATCGTCAGCGTAGTTTCGCGCATGCGCGTTGCTCATTTCTTCTTTGGCGTCGTCGTGGAAGGTTCTCCTCATTGCGGCTTGCTCGCTCTGCTCTTCTTCAGATGAGTCGGTCTCTGATTCGACTTTGGGGGTTCTGACGACGCTGGCTGTTCTTCCTCTTCTATTGAGAGCATTGGTGCTTGCTTCGGTCTGCGGCGTAGGGCGGTATCGGCAGGGCTCTCTGGGTTCTGGCGTCAGCGCTCTAGTAGTCAGGATGGGAGCGGGCAGGTCTTGAGGCATTGGCTTGCTCGCTCGCTTTTTCGGCATCTTTTTAGTAATTTTCAGTTTTGGCCCAAATGCAGCAAAGAGCGTTTTCATCGCTGATTTTATTTGGTGTTTTGTTGGATCTTCCTCACTTTCTGGTTCTGATTCTTCAGAGGTGTTTGAATCTTCTTTTTCGTTTTCGTTGTCTGATAACATTTTTCGCGCCAGAAATTTTGAATTGAGCTTGCTGATTGGTTCTGCTTCGTTCATCTTGGAGGCCGGTTGAAACCAAGATGGCCGCCATTCAAATTTTCGCGCGGGATCATCGTTTTTCTTCTTTGTAATGATTTTCTCCGCAGTCATATCACTCACTATTTTTGGATCTTTAGGTTTTTCATTGGTGATGTTTTTCTCTCTCGCTGCTCCGCTGTTCTTCAGCATATCTTGGAGGTTCGCGATGAGGCTTTCATCATTCTTCTGGCTTTTTAATAGTTTTAATATCTCTGACCTGAGTTTGTTATTTTCTATTTCGATTTCCTCCTGGTCATCAATTATTTCTTCGTCTTCAGTGGTGTATTCTTCGGATTCTCTCGAAATTGCATTCGTGGATTCGTTGATTATTTCTTGTTCCGTTTCCATTTCTTTGCTGTAGGCCCTGGTGTTGGGCCTATCTTTCTTAGACATTTTAAAGTTTTTTATTGAGTCAATTAACCATCCTCTGCTACCAAATTTGTTGCAATATTTTCAGGATCAGACTCAATAAGATTAGCAAGAGTTAAAGATTTAACTATATATTCTTTTATTTACATTAGGCATTCTATATTCACTGAATATTCACAGATAGAAGCAAGGAAAAGGGTGTAGGTAGCTCCTTATATATACAATGGGTGGAGCTATATGTGGGAGTGGTGAATTATGAATACATTAAGAAGTGAAGAATAAGTTAACCCCTGATACCCTGTTTGTACACTATTTACACATTAGAGAATAAGGCATTTACATCTGACAGTTTTTTTTAAAAAAAAGCCTCTGATGATCGCGCGGCTCAGCTGGATATGTGGTGGGGGGGCAGGGATTTTTGCTACCGGTTCTCTGAACCACCCGCCGCCATTACTACTGGATTGGGCGATCTGGTCCGAACCGGGAGCATTTCACCCCTGCTTGGGTGGCCTTCAGAGGAGGCTGTTCCAAGCACTATTGGGAGTCAGATCCTGTTTATGTTTGTCTAATGACCATTCAAAGTTACAAGAGCATTGAAAAAAGTGACATGACCATTTTTCACACTTACGTCCATTCCAGCATGCCCATGGTCATGTGATCAAAATCCAGACACTTGGCAATTGGTCCACATTTAGAACAACTGCAATGTCCCAGATTCACATGATCCCCTTTGTGACCTTCTGAAAGCAAAGTCAACAGCCAGATGTCACTGTACTACTGACAACCGTTCAGTGATTCACATAACAACTGTGGCAGCAAAGGTTGTACAATGGGGCAAAATTCACTTTTTTCTTTTAAATTTGATTTATATGCCGCCCTTCTCCGGAGACCCAGGGCGGCTTACAATGCGTTAAGCAATAGCCTTCATACTATTGTATATTTATACAAAGTCAGCTTATTGCCCCCACAAACTGGGTCCTCATTTCACCTACCTTAGAAAGGATGGAAGGCTGAGTCAACCTTGAGCCTGGCGAGATTCGAACCTGCAGTAATTGCAGGCAGCTGGTGTTAATAACAGGGTGCTTTAGACCACTGTACTACCAAGGCTCTTAACCAAAGTTTCATTCAACAACAGAAATTTTAGGCTCAATTGTGTCCTAAGCCTAGGTTTACATGTATTCTTGGTGTTATCACCTCTCGTTTGTTTTTCTAAAACCCAAATCAAGTGTAGTTTTTGGCAGGACTACATGATGAGAGAAACTAAAGAGCCTCTTGATGCGGGCGAAGGAGGAGAGTGCAAAAGTTGGCTTGCAACTCGACAGTAAGAAAACTAAGATCATGGCATCAGGCACTCTCAATTCCTGGCAAATAGATGGGGAAGAAATGGAGGCAGTGACAGATTTTATTTTCCTGGGCTCCAAGATCACCGCAGATGGGGACTGCAGCCAAGAAATTAAAAGACGCTTGCTCCTGGGGAGAAAAGCCATGGCAAATCTAGACAGCATTCTAAAAAGCAGAGACATCACCCTGCCAACAAAAGTGCGTATAGTCAAGGCTCTGGTTTTCCCAGTTGCAATGGATGGCTGTGAAAGTTGGACCATAAGGAAGGCTGAGCGCCAAAGAATGGAGGCCTTGGAACTCTGGTGCTGGAGAAGACTCCTGCGAGTCTGCAAGGCGACTTGGACTGCAAGGTGATCCAACCGGTCACTCCTAGAGGAGATCAACCCCGACTGCTCTTTAGAAGGCCAGATCTTGAAGAGGAAACTCAAATACTTTGGCCACCTAATGAGGAGGAAGGACTCCCTGGAGAAGAGCCTCATGCTGGGAAGATTGAGGGCAAAAGAAGAAGGGAACGGCAGAGAACGAGGTGGCTGGATGGAGTCACTGAAGCAGTCGGCGTGAGCTTCAATGGACTCCAGAGGATGGGAGAGGACAGGAAGGCCTGGAGGAATGTTGTCCATGGGGCTGCGATGGGTTGGACACAACTTTGCAACTAACAACAACATGATTCACCCTTACCTTCAATATATAACAAGGGTATCATCCCATTTATTCTGCAAATATATCATTTACTGGACTTGACGTGGTGTTTCCCTTTTTAGTTATTCTAATTATACCATGCTACATGATTTGTAAAAGTATTTCTCAACTTCCGTGAATGTCGTTTTATTTTATTTTTCCCCTTGGCACAAAAAGCAAAAAAAACACATGGAGATAATGGCATACTGACAATCTTCCCTGGTGAAACTCATCCTGCCGAGGCAGTGAGAAGAGATCCATTTTTCAGCCTTAGCTCTTTTTATCTCATCACGCTATTCCTTAGAAGACCAAAAAAAAAAAAAATTGCATTTATATCTGCAGGCATTGTTCATTAGAGGAAACGATCGTCCAAACATTTCCCAAAATGTGTTTAGCTTCTTTGAGGCCAGAGACGCAAATAGCAGTTCTAGGAGTAGCAAATCTATAGAGGTATAGATAGTCCTCGAATTATGACCACAATGGAGCCCAAAATTTCTGTTGCTAAGTGAAACAGTTGCTAAGTGAGTTTTGTCCCATTTTACAACCTTTATTGCCAGAGTTGTTATATATCACGATAGCAGTTAAGTTAGTACCACGGTTATTAAGTGAATCTGACTTGCCATGGTTGTTAAGTGAACCGTTGCCGATCTAAAGTTAATAGCAGGTTGTTAAGTGAATCTGGCTTCCTCAGTGACTTTGCTTGTCGCAAAAGGGGATCATGTGACCCCGGGACACTGCGACTGTCGTAAATATGAGTCAGTTGGCAGGCGTCTCACTTCTGATCACGTGAAGAGGAGATCTAGGGAACAGATGTGCTTAAAATACATTTAGAACTGGGCGGCTTTGCTCAAATATATACGTTTTGCAGATATGTCAAAGGCAACAGTTTAAGAAAAGAGGACTCCAGGGCTGTTAATGTACTAATTATGGCACAATGTACCACTTGTTATTAGAAATTAGGGTCAAATCAGTGGTGGGTTCCTCCTGGTTCTGCCCGGTTCTGCCGAGCCGGTAATGGTGACGATATGACGTCACCAGTTCTGCCCCCCGCCCCCCACCCCCCCACCACACCACCCCACGTTATTCTTACCTTTTATTTGGCCCCATCCTCCTGAGTGCTGCCTCCTGAGTCCCAGCTGATGGCTAGAGGGAAAAAAACTGTTTAAACTCTTGCCCCGGGGCTTCAAAGAGCCGCCCTACAGCTGATCAGTGTTAAAAGAAAACAAATGAGTAGACCGGTGCCTGCAAAAATACATGAGTAGATCAGTGCCTGCAAAAACAAATGAGTAGACTAGTGCCTGCAAAAAATAAATGGGTAGACCAGTGCCTGCAAAAATACATGAGTAGATCGGTACAGCTCTTCAAGCAGTTAAAAGCCTGGTAGACCAGTACCTGTGCTAAAGTCTAAAGAATTGTCACATGACCATCAAGCCACGCCCACAAAATAAGCCACGCCCACAGAACTGGTAGTAAAAAATTTTAGAACCCACCCCTGGGTCAAATATGCTGATAGCTATTGAACATTGCAAATGCAAGCCAAGCAATGCAGGTAGTCCTCAACTTACGACCGCAACGGATGCCAAAAGTTCTGTTGCTAAGTGAGACATTTGTTAAGTGAGATTTGCCCCATTTTTCGACCTTTCTTGGTTGTAGAAAGTTGTTAATTGAATCACCACAGTGGATAAAGTTGGTAACATGGTCGTTAAGCGAATCTAATGTCAGGGTTCCAAGGAACACCCCTAATGAAAAAAGACTCCGAGGATTGAAGTTCCTCAAAGTTCCATTTTATTAGAGATGTCATATTGGCACATCTGGGAAAACCCGAATCTGAAAGCTTCCACGCTTTCCTCCACCCAAAGGAAAGTTCAAGTCCTGCCCAACACCCACATGTCCATTACATGGTCCAATCCATGCACCGTCCCAACTGGAGATGCCTCCCAGTTCCAGCCGTCCAGGTGCAGGGCAAGATGTCCTTGACTCCCAGAGAAAGGAATGTTATTATGACTACATATCACCCTGGCTCCTTACAATCCCCCCTCCCAGTTTCCCACAGTACTAAATGTGCCAGACTTGAAGGTCCAATGCAAAAGAATGGCTTCCAGGCCTGACATCTGATTTACCCATTGATTTTGCACGTTGAAAGAATGCAAAAGGGGATCACATGACCTTGGGACAAAGCCAAGGTCATAAGCACGAGTCAGTTGCCAAGTGTCTGAATTTCGATCACATGATCACAGGGACGCTACAAAGCAGTGGTGAAATCCAAATTTTTTTACTACCGGTTCTGTGGGTGTGGCTTGGTGGGTGTGGCAGGGGAAGGATACTGCAAAATCCCCATTCCCTCCCCACTCCTGGGGGAAGGATATTGCAAAATCCCCATTCCCACCCCACTCTGGGGCCAGCCAGAGCTGTTATTTGCCGGTTCTCCGAACTACTCAAAATTTCCGCTACCGGTTCTCCAGAACCTGTCAGAACCTGCTGGATTTCACCCCTGCTACAAAGGTTGTAAGTGTGAAAAATGGTCGTACGTTGCTTTTTTTCCGTGCTGTTGTAACTTTGAACGGACACTAAATGAAATGTTGTAAGTCGAAGACCATCTGTAGTAGCGTTTCCCTCTGCCAGAGCGACGCAGAGACCTTCTCGCCCTGTTGCAGCTTTGATGCACATCGCAAAAACAAGTTGAAAAAAAAATAATAAAAAAAAAAAGAAGCTATAACAAAAAGCTGGGGATATACTTTGATTTCTTTGTGTTCCCGTAGGGTATCATTTCAAGCCGAGATGCATCTTCCCTTCACAGGGTCTCTAAATAGAGACAGTGTGTAAATCACAATCACAAGGAAAGCGAGTCTCTTTCTTGTTGCGGCTAAGAATGAAATGAATCAGAAAGAGATGAAATATCAACACTTTAGCAAAATCGAGAAGTCAGCGCTTGAAAGGAAGAGAAGCTGTATTGAAGCTGCGGCCTTAAAGTGTGTGATGAATATTGTACGATCAAAGTCTCTCTTTGAACACCTCAAAGGATGATCGTAGCCTGGATCCTCTGGCGACGGGAAAATCTCTGTTGGTTTACTAAGTGCATATTCATTTGTAATACTGGGATATTACAAGGATGTTTAGAATCACAGAGTTGGGAGGGACCTTGGAGGTCTTCTAGTCCAACCCCCTGCTTAGGCAGGAAACCCTATAGCATTTCAGACAAATGGTTATCTAAACTCTTCTTTAAAACTTCCAGTGTTGGAGCATTTACACCTTCTGGAGGCAAGTTGTTCCACTGATTAATTGTTCTCACTGTCAGGAAATTTCTCCTTAGTTCTAAGTTGCTTCTCTCCTTGATTAGTTTCCATCCATCGCTTCTTGTCCTGCCCTCAGGTGCTTTGGAGAATAGTTTGACTCCCTCTTCTTTGTGGCAACCCCTGAGATATTGGAAGACTGCTATCATGTCTCCCCTAGTCCTTCTTTTCATTAAACTAGACACACCCAGTTCCTGCAACCGTTCTTCATATGTTTTAGCCTCCAGTCCCCTAATCCTCTTTGTTGCTCTTCTCTGCACTCTTTCTAGAGTCTCCACATCGTTTTTTACATCATGGTGACCAAAACTACTAAGGAGTCAGCACATTTTCCAATCATTTCGTTTGGAACTGGTTCTTTTAAGTAGATGCAGATTAGTGGGCTCCAAAACCCCCAAGAGGCAACACAACTTTTGGGGATGACTCTCTCTTGTCTGCGTTTCAAACTGCAAATGACCAGCCGTCTGCAAGGAGTATAAACCCTTCCATTCCCCACCATCCAGTCAGAGCTGAAGAAGCTTCTTGGATGAGAAGCGAAACGTCTTCAGAGAAAAACAAAGGAAGTCCAGTTGCCTTTTGAAAAAGCCCCTTTGGGACAGCCATGACCTGGAGGACTGAGAATCTTCATGGACATTTAACGATGCATTTTGGGAAAAACAGCCTTCGAATTGGTGCCAGAGTATAATTGGATTGCTAGCAACATTGCAGGAGAACTGAAGAAGCTTCTTGGATGAGAAGCAAAACATCTTCAAGGAAACAAGAAAGCCCAAATGCCTCTTGAAAACCCACCTTTGAGACAACCATGACGACGATGACTGAGAATCTCCATAGACACCTCCGGAAGTTGTGGATGCTCCAACAGAGGAAGTTTTTAAGAAGAGATTAGACAACCATTTGACTGAAATGGTTTAGAGTTTCCTGAGCAGTGGGGTGGCAGGTTTCCTGAGCAGAGGGTTTATTTATTTATTTATTTATTTATTTATTTTTCAAATTTCTATACCGCCCTTCTTTCGGACTCAGGGTGGTGAACAGCCAAAATAAAACATTTGTACACAAAAGTTAAAATAGGTTTAAAATAATTAAATAAGGTTTGGCCCCAAATTTAAAACATTTCAATTAAACTCAGTATCAAAATTTTAAAAACTAACCATAAAAATTCAGGACAGCCCGGCTAACTGAAAAAAAAATAGGTTTTAAGGGCCCGACGAAAAGTCCGGAGGTCTGGGATCACTCGTATCTCTGGGGGGAGGTTGTTCCAGAGGGTAGGTGCCACCACAAAGAAGGCTCTCCTCCTGGGGGTCGCCAGCCAACATTGCCTGGCTGATGGCACCCTGAGGAGGCTCTCTCTGTGGGAGCGAACCGGCCGGTGGGAGGCAATTGGTGGCAGAAGGCGGTCCCATTAGTACCCCGGCCCTAAGCCATGGAGCACTTTAAAGGTGATCACCAACACCTTGAAGCGCACCCGGAAGTCCACCAGAAGCCAATGCAGCTTGCGCAGGAGAGGAGTCACATGGGAGTGCCCCTTCGCTCCCATAATCCCCCGCACAGCCGCATTCTACACCAGTTGGAGCCTCCGGGTGCACCCCAAGGGGAGCCCCATGTAGAGAGCATTACAATAGTCCAGACGAGAAGTGACGAGGGTTGGACTAGTAGACCTCTAAGATCCCTTCCAACTCTGTTATTCTGTAAGATGTTCATTGCATTAATTGGACAACCATTTGTCCAGAATGGTATAGGGCAGTGATTGCTAACCTTCTCCAGACTGAGTGTCCAAAGTGCATGGAAGCGCGCGAATGTGCATGCATGTGCCTGAACCCCCAAAATACAATGCGCATGCAGGCCCCGTGCATGCCACCTCCCGTGCATGCCACCTCCCGTGCATGCCACCTCCCGTGCATGCCCCCTACCCCGTGCATGCATGCGCCCCCTGCATGCACCCCGCCTCCCTGTGCATGAACTGCATTCCCCCACATGCGTCCTGGTCCCCTGTGCATGCACACACAGCCCTCCCCGTACGCCCCTCGCGCATACACAGCAGAGACCCGAAGACGAGCTGGCTGGTGAGAGGCGCACACACATGTGCAGCAGAGCTGAACTGGGGCGACGGCTTGCGTGCCATCAGAGAGGGCGCTATGTGCCACCTCTGGCACACATGCCATAGGTTTGCCATCACGGGTTTAGGGTCTCCTGCTTGAACAGGGGGTTGGACTAGAAGACTTCCAGGGTCCCTTCCAACTCTTCCTCCTTCCTTATTCTGTTATTTAGCGACTGTTCAAAGTTAGAACGGCACTGAAAAAGTCATTTATGAGTGTTTTTCCCCACTTATGACCATTGCAACATCCCCAGGGTCACATGAGCCAATGTTCTGCCCCAGCTACGGACCCCAAAGAACGCAGCACACACAAACTCTATACAAAGCTTATTTTACTCAAATAACTTAGTCTTTATCATTCAAAGGCTATTAAATGAACTGTCTTAACAGCCTACCAGAATTCTAAGATAAGGTAATCACAGTCTTACTAGAGTTGGCAGAAAGCCCAGAAGCAATTTTGCAGACATGAAGGAGAGTGAACTAAAGTTGTTCTCTACAGCTTGTTGCAATCGGCATTCCTCCTTAAATAGGCTAAGGGAGTGGCCAATTAGCCCCAAGCCTTACTCTCGAGGAGACCTCCTCCTGAGGAGCCACTCCTGCCTTTTGGCAGCTCTGCGCGCCCGTGCATTGAGAAGAGGCTCCTCCTCTTCATCCTCTTCACTTAAAGGAGCTTCTGGAGGTTCTGAAGGCCCTGGCTGAATCCCTGCCTCTGGCACCACATCTTCTCCAGCCTCCTCATTGTCTGACTCAGGCGCCAGCTGCACAGGCTGCTGGTGCAGCACCACACCAGCCTCCTCGCTGTCAGAATCAGCTACTAACTGCACAGGCTGCTGATGGGCCCCAACAGCCAGATGTAGATGCTTGGCAACTGGCTCATATTTATGACGGTTGCAGTGTCCCGGGTCCTGTCATCCCCTTTTGTGACCTTTGACCAAGCAAAGTCTATGAGGAAGCCAGATTCACTTCACCACTGTGTTACTAACTTAACAACGGCAGTGTGTTACTAACTTTCCACGGCAGTGGAAAGAAAAGTCTTAAAATGGGACAAAACTTAGTCAGCCACTATCTCACTTAGCAACCAGAAATTTTGGGCTGAATCCTGATAATAAGACAAGGGCTACCTATCTATTGGGATTTGTTAAGAATATTCTTGGCTCATAACTGTTGTTGTGGGTTATTGAGCAGAGTACCCTTTGAGTAAACACATGAAAGCGACTGGGAGTGGTTATGAACAATCACAGTTAACATACAAACACACTCAGTTGTGGTAGTCTTTTACTTTTAGTAAAAAGTAAAGCGAAGTCCAAAATCAATCCAAGTCATACACAGATAAGGCGAGAGTTAAAAGATCAATCCAGGGTTATTTCAAGTACAAAGTCTTCTTACCAGTTGTAGTCATCCACAATAAAACCGTTCTTCTTGAGTTTCAAAACAGGAACAAGTTCAGTATCAAAACATTCAATTAATAATAGAAAGCAACATGCAGCTATGATCAAACAGTGATCATGCAGAGCGATCAGGTAGAGAGTTACAGCAAATAAGCAGGTAAAATGGTGTAGTGTTCACACAAGCCATGATTCAGACTTCCCTTAAGTACATTGGCTACAGAGCTTAGCCAATCAGGATACAGGATGATGCAATACAGTCTTAAAGCAATATAATACCTTTTGACTGCAAACATACATTATTGGTTTATATATTGCCTGACCAACTAGTTAGACAAATAGCCATTTCCTAACAGGATTCAGCCACAAGACCGGCCAACGCAATGCTACAGTCAACAAGACTTCGGATAAAATATCCTTTTCCCAATGATAGGGAATTTATTTCCTTTAGGTCCTCTTCAAAATGCCAGCGGTTATTTGATTCCCATCATTTCTCGCCAGGGAAAGTCAATATTCACTGGGAGGAAACTGAAAATCTAAGGTCATGTCAACAGCAGTGATTTATAACATCATCAAGAGCCATCCAATCATCATTGGGACAAAATAACAGAAGAAGAGCCTTGGTAGTACAGGGGTTTAAGGCACCCTGTTATTAAGCTGGTTATTAAGACCAGCTGCCTGCAATTACTGCAGGGTTCGAATCTTGCCAAAGGCTCAAGGTTGACTCAGCCTTCCATCCTTTCTAAGGTAGGTAAATTGAGGACCCGGTTTGTGGGGGCAATAAGCTGACTTTGTATAAATATACAAAAGGATGAAGGCTATTGCTGAGCACATTGTAAGCCGCCCTGAGTCTTCGGAGAAGGGCGGCATATAAATCAAATTTAAAAAAAACAACAACAGTAATGTAGAAGGTTCTTTTTTTAATCACCTGGAAATTGGCTGGGTAACGCTATGGAGAAAATATACGTTAAGTTGCTAGTTGGAAAGGACCTAAAACTACCCCTTGCATTGTTTTATTATCTTTGTACGCAGATAAGTATTATTTTTCTAAGTTACCATATTTTGGCATATTCATGGCTTACCTATCTATCAGACCAAGCCTCAAAGGCATCCTAAAGCATTTGAAGGAGTACCGAGCAGCTTAAATCTTCACTTGGACTGTCAAAGAAGGTTTATATGCATTTGTGTCTACTGCAGATACAGTGTTAAACCACACCATGATATACTTTTTTCATGTTGGATTTAGGCGGTTCAAAGAATGTGAAAAAGAGAATTGGTAATTCTTTTATAGAGATTTTACACGTTTAAAAGACACAGTTTTAAAAAGGTAAGAAGGAAACGAAAAGGCCAGAACAGATCTTTTCCTGCAGCCTATATACCGAGATAAGCAGGGATTAACCCCAGACAAATATTCAGAAAACAGGACTCTAATCAAGGTATTGCCAAGGAAATACTCACACCTGCATCAAGAATGGGAGGGCAAGCTATTGTAATGTAAACAAGGAGCAAGCCCAGTGGTGAAAACTAAAATTTGTTACTACCAGTTCTGTGGGCGTGGTTTGGTGGGGGTGGGGGTAATGTGACTGGGTGGGCGTGGCCAATTTTTTTTTTAACTTTTAAAACCATTTTTTTCTACAACCTCTTCAGTGAAGAGGTTGTAAAAAAAAAAATGCTTTCAAAAGCCTCTGACGATCCCAGCTGAGTTGCCTGATCGGCAGAGGTTTTTTTTCTTTGAAATGCCTCTGACGATCAGGCAACTCAGCTTGGATCGTCAGAGGCTTTTTTTCTTTGAAATGCCTCTGCCGATCAGGCAACTCAGCTGGGATCATCAGAGGCTTTTTTTTTTTACTTTTAAAAGCATTTTTTTCAGCCGAAAAGGTTGTACAAAAAATGCTTTTAAAAGTTAAAAAAAAGCTTCTGGTGATCGCATGGATCAGCTAGGGATGGGGGGTGGGGTAGGGATTTTTGCTACCGGTTCTCCGAACCACCCACCGCCATCGCTACCGGATCAGGTGATCCGGTCCGAACCGGGAGCATTTCACCCCTGAGCAAGCCCTACAGTCACATCCATGGATGATGTTATCTGGTTGGGTGATGAAACATCTGCAAGCAAACAACCAAGCTCAGAGAGGACCAAGGACTTCCACAATTCAACCCTCAACTGCATAGATTCTCTTCTATTGGAATTGTTAATTGCAGATACTTTGGGTGGTGCTTCTGGAGACCTTTCTCCATACGAAAATAGAAAAGAAATGAGAAAAGGGTGACAGAAGCCAGGAAACTTAATGCATGCTGTCGAAGGAAGGGTGAGAGGTAAGAACTAGATTAATGGATGAAGTGGATATTCTTGCAAGCTGGAAAGCACTGGAGAGGATATTAAAATTGAGTCCCCAAAAAATTGAGATTGGTGTTTCTCCAGAAATGAACCAGTTTCATCAGTTTCTACATCAGCTGTGGATGGCCTCATACTCCCCAGTTACTTAAAAGTCTGTAGAGATTCTCAGTCATCCAGGTCATAGTTGTCACAAAGGGGCTTTTTCAGGAGGCAACTGGACTTTCTTGCTTTTTTCTTGCTTTTTTTTTTCTTTGAAGACGTTTCACTTCTCATCCAAGAAGCTTCTTTAGCTTTGACAGTGTTATTTTATTGGCAGACTAAGGTTTTGGCAGCAAACTCCTGAATGCCTGCCAAGACCAGTTTTACTCCCATAAAGCAGAAGAGGACTTATCTTCAGTCCGTTCCAGGAGCAACAAATTATCCACGAGACAAGAGTTCAGTCAATGTTCAGTCCAAAATATATCCAAGCCGAATTTCAGAGATCACGATGTGACTTTCAGGGTTTAACTTTGTCCGTCACAAAGCCTGAAGAGCAATCCCACCCACTTTTATTCCTGGTGGGGCGTGGCTCCGTGACTCAGCTCAATCTCTGGCCCTCCCACGCCTCTTCTGTTGCAGGCTTCTCCCTCCGACGCTGCCTGGATCAAGCCAGGATTCATCATCCTCGCTCCCTATCAATGGGTGCTCCAATATGCCTTCCTCCTGGCACATCCCAGGCTGTTCCTCCTGGCCTTCGGATGGAACCTGAGGCATTGCCAGAGAGGAGGGTCCTGGAGAGGGAGGCCTTGTCAGTTCCTCCCCATCACCTTCGGAGTCCTCTTCCTCTGTTAGGACAGGCTCGGGAGTCAGGGTCACAACATGTCCTTTATATGTTTTAGCCTCCAGTCCTCCGTGCTGGTTGGGAAATTCTGGGAGATGAAGTCCACACATCTTCAAGTTTCCAAGGTTAAAAAAAGGTTAAAAAACACAGCTCAGGGTACGTTCTCAATACACTGGTGCTTGTTCAATCTCTTTTGCCTTTAAATATTCAAGAGAGAAATCAATTACAGCCACCGAACCTATTTCTTCTTGTTAGTTACAAATCAGCCTGCAAAGAGAGTCTCTCCAAGGTGACACGAAAGCCACTGAAGGAGGTTTGAAGGATTTGTCCATGGGGTCTCCTCACTTAGTATTTTTCCTGACTAGATTCAGGGGTGGGTTGCTGGGGGTTCTCAGGGGTTCGGGAGAACCTCTAGCTAAGATTCTGTGCAGTTCAGAGAACCCCCAAATCCCACTCCTGGCTGGCCCTACCCACCCCGTCCCTCCCCGGAGTCCCCACGTCAGGGGTGGATTCTAAATTTTTTTACTACCGGTTCTGTGGGCGTGGCTTATTTTGTGGGTGTGGCTTGGATGTCATGTGACTAGGTGGGCGTGGCTAGCTGGTCAGAGTCATTTCTGGAAGGTCCTCGCACTTACGACCAGTCCTCGCACTTACGACCCAACTCATTTGTTTTCTTTTAACACTGATGAGCTGTAGGGCGGCCCTTTGAAGCCCCTCGGCAAGAGTTTAAACAGTTTTTTTCCCTCTAGTCATCAGCTGGGACTCAGGAGGCAGCAATAGATTGGGGGTGGGACCAAATAAAAGGTAAAGAATAACGTGGGGTGGGTGGGGGGAGGGCGGGGGGGAGAACCGGTTTGGTGACATCATATCGTCACCACTACCGGCTCAGCCGAACCGGACCGAACTGGGAGGAACCCACCACTGCCCCACGTGGCCCGTTTTGGATGCAGGTAAGTGCAGGGTGCGCATGGAGGCTCAGGAAGGGTGAAAAATGGGCCTACCGGAAGTTTGGGAACTGGGAAACATGCCCATTTCTGGCCTCCAGACGGCCTCCGGAGCCTGGGGAAGTTATTTTTGCCCTCTCGGAGGCTCGAAAAAAGACTCTTTTTTCTGGCCTCCAGAGCCTGGGGAGGGAAAAAACGCCCCTTCCCCCACCGTGGTGCAGGAGGCTGACTAAGCCATGCCCACTATAGCCACACTCACCCAGCAACCGGGCAGAGAACCCCTTGCTAAAATCTTTGAAGCCCACCCCTGACTAGACCCACCCAAGGCCTTTTCTCAATGGAAGCAATGAGATGGTGCCACTGGATCACTTCCCAGTCGCTATCAGAAGATCAGGTCACCTGAGTTAGGATTGTATTTAAGGAGGAAGCCAGCATTCAGTTCAGAATAGAGCTGGAAGGAAGGGACCTTGAAGGTTTAACAGATTATCAGAGTTTGGAGAGGACCTTGTAGGTTATGTAATCCAACCCCCACACCCAAACAGAAGACCCTCCACCATTTCTGACAAAGGGCAGTCCAATCTCTTCTTGAAAGCCTCCAGCGATGAAGCTGCCACAACGTCCGAAGGCAACTTTGGTTCCATGGGTTGATTGTTCTCACTGTCAGAAAACTTCTTCTAATTTCTAGGTTGAATCTCTCCTTGATCAGTTTCCATCCATTGTTCCTTGTCTGGCCTTCAGGTGGCTTGGAAAATAGCTTGACCTCATCCTCTCTGTGGCAGCCTCTCAAGTATCGGAAGATGGCTATCCTGTCTCCCCTGGTCCTTCTCTTCACTAGACTAGGCAGGCCCAGTTCCTGTAACTGTTCTTCACATGTTTGAAAGTCTTCTAGTCCAACCCCCTGCTCAAGCAGGAGACCCTAAACCATTCCAGACAAGTGGCTGTCCAGTCTCTTCTTAAAAACCTCCAGTGATGGAGCAGCCACAACTTCTGGAGGCAAGCTGTTTGTCAGCACTTCAACCTGCATTTCCTCTAGTGCTGACATAAGAAGGAGAAGCGAAGGCGTCTGGAAAGGGACGTTTGACTTTTCACCTACTTATTTTCCCTGGAGATAATATCCCCTAGAAGATGAGATGGGAGGGGGGAAATTCCTTTGAGCTGGAGCAGTAGATTAGGGGTAGAATGACTTGGAAGATGGCCAATGAGTGCAGGGGAGTGGAGAACGGAAAGGGAGGGTTTTTGGGGCTTGAAGTCAGTGTTGGCTTCGATTGTAGTCGGGTTTAGAATGCCATGCTTAATAAATAGGAGTTTTTCTTCAAAGACTTTGTTTGAAATGCAATTTATTTGAGACGACCTCGAAACTTGACAGAAAGCCAACACTGACTTCCAGCCCCAAAAATCCTTCCTTTCCGTTCCCCACTCCCCTGCACTCATTGGCCATCTTCCAAGTCATTCTACCCCTAATCTACTCCAACTCAAAGGAATTTCCCCCCTCCCATCCCATCTCCTAGGGGATATTATCTCCAGGGAAAATAAGTAGGTGAAAAGTCAAACGTCCCTTTCCAGACGCCTTCGCTTCTCCTTCTTATGTCAGCACTAGAGGAAATGCAGCTTGAAGTGCTGACACTGTTCCACTGGGTAATTGTCCTCACTGTTAGGAAGTTTCTCCTTAATTCCAGGTTGCTTCTCTCCTTGATTAGTTTCCAACCATTGTTTCTTATCTTGCCTTCTGGTGTTTTGGAAAAATAGGTTGAACCCCCTTCTTTGTGGCAGCCCCTCAAATACTGGAAGTCAGACAGCAGCTTGTGGAAATATCGACTTCTTTTCCAGATGAATTCAGACTTCACTTTACTTACAGGAGGCCCAGTGAAACTGACAGGACCACTTAATTATGCCTCCTTAAGTGTCGTTGATTGCAATTGGTCACATCTAAGCATTATTGATCCTGGTTCCTGCTTTCTGTTAATTAATCAATTGTTTAGATTTATGCCCTGCCTTTTCGTCAGAATCCCTCCTCCAATTTTCCCATCTATTGATGGCTATGGGGTGGTACAGTATCCGTTGATTTACATCCATTCATTTAGTGATTGTTCCAAGTTACCAACAGCCCTGAAAAAAGTCACTTATGACCCAGTGGTGGGATTCAATTTTTTTTACTACCGGCTCTGTGGGCGTGGCTTAGTGGGTGTGGCATGGCTTGGTGGGTGTGGCTTGGTGGGCGTGGCAGGGTAGGGCTACTGTAAAATCTCCATTCCCTCCCTACTACAGGGGAAAGATACTGTAAAATTTCCATTCCCTCCTCACTCCAGGGGAAGGATACTGTAAAATCTCCGTTCCCACCCCACTCCAGGGGAAGGATACTGCAAAATCTCCATTCCCACCCCACTCTAGGGGAAGGATACTGTAAAATCTCCATTCCCACCCCACTAGGGGAGGATACTGTAAAATCTCCATTCCCACCCCACTTCAGGGGAAGGATAAAGCAAAATCACATTCCCACCCCCACTCTAGGGGAAGGATACTGTAAAATCTCCATTCCCACCCCACTCCAGGGGAAGGATACTGTAAAATCTCCATTCCCTCCCCACTCTAGGGGAAGGATACTGTAAAATCTCCATTTCCACCCCACTCCAGGGGAAGGATACTGCAAAATCCCCATTTCTTCCCAATCAGCTGGGACTCGGGAGGCAGAGAATAGATGGGGGTGGGGCCAGCCAGAGGTGGTATTTGCTGGTTCTCTGAACTACTCAAAAATTCCGCTACCGGTTCTCCAGAACTGGTCAGAACCTGCTGAGTACCACCTCTGTTATGACCATTTCTCACTCTTACGACTGTTGCAGCATCCCCATGGTCATGTGATCGAAATTCAGATGTTTGGCAACTGGTTGGCATTTCTTGGGGTCATGTGATCCCCTTCTTCAACCTACTGACAGGCAAAATCAACGGGGAAGCCATTTAACAACTGTGTTCCTGCAGTGATTCACTCAAAACAAAGAAGGACGTTTGATGAGTTTTCCAAGCAGATTTCTTTATTATTTTTCACCTATAGACAGAATCTTGCCAAACTGAAGCAGACGACTAACTACATCAAGCATATTCTCTGGGAACTGTTAGGAAGGAACCATCTTCACCCTCTGGTGAACAGGACAGAATAGAATAAAAAAGAAAGAAAGAAAGAAAGAAAAAAAGAAAGGAAGGAAGGAAGGAAGGAAGGACAGAATAATAAAGAAAGGACAGGACAGAATAATAAAGAAAGGACAGGACAGAACAACAGAACAGAATAATAACGAAAGAACAGGACAGGACAGGATAGGATAAGAGAGTTGGAAGGGACCTTCGAGGTCCTCAAATCCAACCCCCTGCTTAGACAGGAAACCGTATAACCATTTCAGACAAATGGTTGTCCAATCTCTTAAAAAGAAGAGATTGTTTTTCTGTGTTGTTGAAAAGGGCCTTGTCTAAACAAATTTCTGCAGGAAGAGCTTGCTTGCCTTTTCGTATAAAAAAAACAAATGGTCCTCGCTTAATGATGCTTTGCTTAGTGACTGCTTGCAGTTACAAAGAACCTCCGCAGAGTTACTAATGACTCGTTGTAACATATGACTTTGTGCTACAGGGAAAAAAAAAATAGTATTGCAATAGCCTTTAGACTTACAGTATATACCGCTTCACAGTGCTTTACAGCTCTCTCTAAGCGCTGTTGCAGTGTCAGCCTCTTGCCCCCAACAATCTGGGTCCTCATTTTACCCATCTCGGAAGGATGGAAGGCTGAGTCAACCTTGATCCTGTGGGGATCGAACTGCTGGCAGTCAGCAGAATTAGCCTGCAATACAGCGTTCTAACCACTGTGCCACCACAGCTCTTAAGGCTTCATTTGCTTGGTCAGTAAAGCAATTCCAGAAGATAAAATTGCTTTAGTTTATTTAACTAAAATGTCCCAAATGGGTGATCCAAGAATGCCCCAAATTTACTTTCCATCTTGTATGAAACGGAAACCCTCTGATTTATATTGAACAAAAGTTCAGTGTCTTTGCTTACCGAATTGGTCATGACTTCAGGGTCTCCAATCTTCACCAGACTTTCTTTTCTTTTCTTTTCTTTTTTTAAAAATCCTTTTCATTAAAAAGGGGAGGCGAAGGGATTCATGCTGCCAAGAGAACCACTAACCTCAAGTTTCGTACGTGTTCCCAACTGCACCTCTGGGGCCTCATGTAACCTTCACATGAACTCTTAGAAAATAAAAATGTGGATAGTTGCGGCTCAGTGCTTTAGTTGCAAATAGTACCATTTGCTTCTTGCCTCCAAGGGAACTCCAGAGTAGCAGTAAAGCATCTTGGAAGATTTACATGGACGGGGAAAACTAATGTCTACCAACCATTCACCTTCTTAACAGAAAAAAACAAAACAAAACAGAATAGCAGAGTCGGAAGGGACCTTAGAGGTCTTCTAGTCCAATCCTCTCTTTGAGCAGGAGATCCTACAGTAGTGATGGTGAACCTTTTCGACATCCAGTGCCCAAACCGTTGAAGCACCGGAAACCCGAAGACCAGCTGGTTGGCATGTGCATGCCTGTTTTTTTCCCCCTGTTTTTGGCAGTTTTTCAGGATGTTTTCTGGGCTCTTTTTGGCCCGAAAAACAGCCGGAAATGGCCAAAAACCAGCCTGAAAAAGAGCCCAGAAAACGGCCCTGCAAAGACCAAAAGAGCAGCTGGAGATGGCACGCATGCCCACAGAGAGGTCTCTGTGTGCCACCTCTGGCACACATGCCATAGATTCACAATCACAGCCCTACAGCATTCCAGACAAATGGCTGCCCAAGCTCTTCTTTAGAACCTCCAGTGAGGAAGCACCCACAACTTCTGGGGGCAGGTGGTTCCACTGATCAATTGTTCTCACTGTCAGGAAGTTTCTCCTTAGTTCTAGGTTGGTTCTCTCCTCGGTTAGTTTCCATCCGTTGCTTCTTATCCTGCCTTCAGGTGCTTTGGAGAATAGGTTGACCCTCCCTTCTAGAAAAGGAGAGTCAGGGTGTAGCAAATTTCAAATAAATAAATGAATACCAATAGAAGAGAATATTTGTAGCTCAGGGTTGAACTAGGAGCTCCTTTGAGCTCGGTTGTTTCCTTGTATTGATGTTTCCTAGTTGAGTAATAAAACATGTGTGAGAAAACAACCAAGTTCAGAGAGACCTCACAAACAAATGGGTATTTGCTAAAGGATCACACCCTCCTACAAGCCATGCTGTCACTCCTATGCTCTCAGAATTTGAGCTCTGCCTACAATCCCAGGTGCAGGGGTGAAATGCTCCCGGTTCGGACCGGATCGCCCGATCCGGTAGTGATGGCGGCAAATAGTTCGGAGAACCAGTAGCAAAAATCCCTGCGCTCCCCCCATGCCCAGCTGAGCTGCGCGATCATCAGAGGCTGTTTTTTTTTTACTTTTAAAAGCA
The DNA here is from genome assembly GCF_029531705.1 of Pantherophis guttatus. Next base: position 5,645,975 of record NW_026844077.1, on the reverse strand, counting down.
TTTTTTCTACAACCTCTTCGGCTGAAAAAATGCTTTTAAAAGTAAAAAAAAAAGCCTCTGATGATCGCGTGGCTCAGCTGGGATTGTCAGAGACTTTTAAAAGTACTTTTTCTACAACCGAAGAGGTTGTAGGGAAAAAAAATGCCTTTAAAAGCCTCTGGCGATCCCAGCTGAGTTGCCTGATCATCAGAGGCTTCTAAAAACATTTTTTTCTGCAACCTTTTCAATCGAAGAGGTTGTAGGAAAAAAAATGCCTTTAAAAGCCTCAGTTGTGCCTTTGCGGCCTCTGACCCGATGCCGATCCCGTGCGGCTCCTTGGTTTACTGAGGAGCTGAGGGAAATGAAGCGCCGGAAAAGACGCCTGGAGAGCGGTTGGAGGGCCAGTCTCGCTGAATCTGATCGAACACTGGTAAGGTCGCATATTAAGGCCTACCTAGTGGCGATAGAGACGGCAAAGTCTAACTACTTTTCCGCCTCTATTGCGTCATCAGGGAATCGTCCGGCTGCCCTGTTTAGGGTGACCCGCGCCCTGCTCCATCCAGGAGTGCGGGAGGATCCCTTAGAAGGCAGGGCGGAGGATTTCGGACAATACCTGTATGACAAAATCGCCCAGATCCGGGGGGATTTGGACTCTGACTGGGTAGATCAGGGCAGGGTGACGAGGAATAGTCTTGAGAATGTTATCTGGGAGGAGTTTGATGCTGTGACTCCTGATGATGTGGACAGGATTTTGGGGAGACTTAGTGCGGCCACATGTTTACTGGACCCGTGTCCCTCCTGGTTGGTACTGGCTTCCCGGGAGGTTACACGAGGCTGGCTCCAGGGTGTTATCAACGCTTCGTTGAGTGAGGGTTACTTCCCCACCGCCTTGAAAGAGGCGGTGGTGAGGCCTCTCCTCAAGAAGCCGTCCCTGGATCCGGCAATATTGGCCAACTATCGTCCTGTCTCCAACCTTCGCTTTATGGCGAAGGTTGTTGAGAGTGTGGTCGCACGACAGTTTCCGCAATTCCTGGAGGAAACATCTTATCTAGATCCGTTCCAGTCGGGTTTCAGGTCTGGGCACAGCACAGAAACGGCATTGGTCGCGTTGGTTGATGATCTCTGGAGGGCTCGGGACAGGGGTTGTTCCTCTGTTCTGGTCCTGTTAGACCTCTCAGCGGCTTTTGATACCATCGACCATGGTATCATGCTGCACCGGCTGGAAGAGTTGGGGGTGGGAGGCACCGTGCTGCGGTGGTTCTCCTCCTTTCTCTCCGACCGGTCGCAGTTTGTGTTGGCAGGGGGGCAGAGGTCGACCTCGAGGCCTCTCATTTGTGGAGTGCCGCAGGGATCGGTCCTCTCGCCCCTTCTGTTCAACATTTATGTGAAGCCGCTGGGTGAGATCATCCGTGGCTTTGGGGTGAGATACCACCAGTACGCTGATGACACCCAGCTGTACATCTCCACCCCAGGCCACCCCAACGATGCCCTTGAAGTGATGTCCCAGTGCCTGGAGGCTGTACGGGTCTGGATGGGGAGGAACAGGCTCAAGCTCAACCCTTCCAAGACTGAGTGGCTGTGGCTCCCGGCATCCCGATATAGTCAGTTGACTCCATCACTGACTATTGGGGGCGAGTCATTGGCCCCCACAGAGAGGGCTCGCAATCTGGGAGTCCTCCTGGATATGCAGCTGTCCTTGGAGGAACATCTGACGGCTGTAACCAGGGGGACCTTTTGTCAGGTTCGCCTGATTCGCCAGTTGCGGCCCTTTCTTGATCGGGATTCCCTGTGCACAGTCACTCATGCCCTCGTCACCTCTCGCCTTGACTACTGCAACGCTCTCTACATGGGGCTCCCCTTGAGGAGCACCCGGAGGCTCCAGCTGGTCCAGAACGCAGCAGCGCGGGTAGTGACGGGAGCAGCATGGCGCTCCCATGTAACACCGCTCCTGCGCGAGCTGCACTGGCTCCCAGTTGTCTTCCGGGTGCGCTTCAAGGTGTTGGTTATCACCTTTAAAGCGCTCCATGGCATAGGGCCTAGCTATCTGCGAGACCGCCTGCTGCTACCGACGACCTCCCAGCGACCCGTGCGCTCCCACAGAGAGGGCCTCCTCGGGGTGCCATCAGCCAAACAATGCAGGCTGGTGACCCCCAGGGGGAGGGCCTTCTCTGTGGGGGCACCTACCCTCTGGAATCAGCTCCCCCCAGAGATAAGGAGAATCCAAGACCTCAGTGCCTTCCGTCGCGCCCTTAAAACCCATTTATTTAAACAAGCCGGGCTGGCTTAAGATGAAATTTTTAACTGTTTTTAAATGTTTTAAACGTTTTTAATTGGTAAATGAGTTTTAATTGGGCCAAATTTATATATCTTTTAATTGTTTTTAATATTTGTTCTGCATGTTTTTTTAATCTGGCTGTACACCGCCCTGAGTCCTTAGGGAGAAGGGCGGTATAGAAATCCAATATAAAATAAAATAAATAAAATAAACAACTAGGAGAAGGGCGGTATATAAATAAAATTAACATTAACATTAACATTAGACACAAGGACAGTTTTTTCCTGAATGCCATCAGTCTACTAAACAACTCATTCCCTCAACACTGTCAAACTATTTACTAAGTCTGCACTACTATTAATCTTCTCATCATTCCTATCACTCATCTCCTTCCACTTATGACTGTATGACTGTAACTTTGTTGCTTGACTCCTTATGATTTATATTAATATTGTTTCCTGATTGCTTATTTGTACCCTATGACTATCATTAAGTGTTGTACCTTATGACTCTTTTTTTTTTATTTGATTTATATGCCGCCCTTCTCCGGAGACCCAGGGCGGCTTACAATGCGTTAAGCAATAGCCTTCATACTTTTGTATATTTATACAAAGTCAGCTTATTGCCCCCACAAACTGGGTCCTCAATTTACCTACCTTAGAAAGGATGGAAGGCTGAGTCAACCTTGAGCCTGGTGAGATTTGAACCTGCAGTAATTGCAGGCAGCTGGTCTTAATAACCAGCTTAATAACAGGGTGCCTTAGACCACTGTACTACCAAGGCTCTTGGTGAATGTATCTTTTCTTTTATGTACACTGAGAGCGTATGCACCAAGACAAATTCCTTGTGTGTCCAATCACACTTGGCCAATAAAGAATTCTATCCTATTCAATGATGCCGTCACCATTTTAGCTCACTGCAAGATCCTTTTTCACTGCTTTCTTCTCTCCGTCTTATCCCTGGGAGCCTCCTTTAAGTGTTTTCTATTGCAGCTGGACCTGACAACAAAACCCTTTCGCTCTGAGCTATGGCGGATCAGAATGACACAAAGAGACATAAAATACGGCTCAGGTTACAGCCAAAGAGAGGTCAGTAAAAAAGCTGACACCGACCATTTGGAGCAGCCTGGAGAACTATTAAAAAGCTGCACCAAAGGGAGGTTGACACAACTGGAAAGACTTTGAGGAGGGTCACCTCGTTTTGGGCAAGGTTAAAGTGGTTAGGAAGTATCTGGTATCCATCATAGCACTACCCGGTAGAAAAGGGCCCTCCCATTTTGCAGATAGTGGAGAGAAAAGTAAGATTCTACCTTTAGGAAAACCAAATGCACAAGTGTAGAATTAACAGATTAACAGAATTGGAAGGGACCTTGTAGGTCATCTAGTCCAACCCCCTGCCCAAGCAGGAGACTCTACGCCAGTGATGGTGAACCTTTTCGGCACCGAGTGTCCAAACCAGAACATGTGCACACATGTGTGCATGTGTGTGGATGCACATGCACCTGAAACCCAAAGACCACTAGCCAGCTGCTTTTCCAGTTTCCAGCACACGCACGTGAAACAGGCAGCTGGTTTCATGCGCACCAGAGCACCAGAAATCTGAAGACCAGCTGGCTGGCATGAGCATGTTTGTTTTTTGACCATTTTTGGCCATTTTTGGGGCCATTTTCTTTTGGGCCAAAAAGAGCCCAAAAAACAGCCTGAAAACAGCCCGGAAAATGGCCTGGAAAATGTCTCAGAAAATGGCTCAGAAAACGGCCCTGCAAAGACCATAAGAGCAGCTGGTGACACCTTGCGTGCCCACAGAGAGGGCTCTGTGTGCCACATCTGGCACACGTGCCATAGCAGGGGTGAAATACTCCCGGTTCAGACCGGATTGCCCGATCCGGTAGTGATGGCGGCGGATGGTTCAGAGAACCGGTAGCAAAAATCCCTGTGCTCCCCCCACCATGCCCAGCTGAGCCGCACGATCATCAGAGGCTTTTTGTTTTTTTTTTACTTTTCAAAGCATTTTTTCTACAACCTCTTCCAACAAAAAAATGCTTTTAAAAGTAAAAAAAAAAAAGCCTCTGATGATCGCGCAGCTCAGCTGGGATCGTCGGATGCTTTTCAAAGCATTTTTTTCTGCAACCTCTTGGCCGAAGAGGTGGTAAAAAAAAATGCTTTCAAAAGTCTCTGACGATCCCAGCTGAGTTCCCTGATCAGCAGAGAGGCATTTTTTTAAAAAGCCTCTCTGACGATCCCAACTGAATTGCCTGATCGGCAGAGGCTTTTCAAAGCATTAGAAAAAATGCTTTGAAAAGTTAAAAAAAAGAAAAGAAAAGTTGGCCACGCCCACCAAGCCACGCCCACAGAACCGGTAGTAACAAATTTTACATTTCACCCCTGTGCCATAGGTTCACCATCACAATTTCTGACAGATGGCAGTCCAGTCTCTTCTTGAAAGCTTCCGGTAATGAAACTCCCACTGTCAGGGTTCCAAGTAATACATCCCCTTCAATAAGAACTCCGAATGAATGAAATATTTTTAAGTAGTCTATGTTTATAGTTTTTGAGTTATAAGGAGTTAAAGATTTAGGGAGAATATGAATGCAATAATTTGTTAGCATATTTTAGCTTTGTGAATGCTATATACCCTGTGCTTGTTCTGGGAAGTCTAGGGAGGGGGGTGGGGGGGAAGGAGGGGAGGGGGAAAGGGTGGGGGGAGAAAATGTTTGTATTTCTTATAAAACTTTTCAATAAAAAAAAAAAATTAAGAACTCCGAGGCAGGCACATTCCTCAAAGAACATTTTATTTTATTGAACATTTTAAATGGATGTTTCAAAACGACGTGGTGGGTGTCTGGAGAGAAGTGAAAGGATAAAGTTAAAAATTTTTGGCAACAATTGGAGGAAATGATATTTGAAATGATGGGGAAAGCAATAATATTGAGATCAGAAACTATATTACTGTTGATAATTAAGGAAATAGAACCAACAAAATATGAGAGAGAATTGATTAGAATTATGATTATAATGGGTAGAATTATAATAGCCAGATATTGGAAATTAGATGTGAATTTTAGAATAGAAGAATGGTATTGTGAAATGTGGAAATTAGCTTTAAACGATAAAATGACATGTGATATTAAAATTAGAAATGGTGACTATAAAGAAGACATTTTCTGGAAAATTTGGAAACCATTTGTGGACTATGCGCTGGGAAAATTGGATGCTTCGGTACCTGTACCCCGAGAACGTGGATTTTGGCGATCATGAGGATATATCCGAAGAACCAAATCTTCCTTTCTTATGTATAGCACAGGGTGAAATATTGTATATGTTGTTTGTAATGTTAAAGTCATAAAAAATTATTATAAAAATAAAAATAAATTAAAAAAAAGAACATTTTATTGGCACATATCAAACTGGCACAGTCTTGGTGGAAAACCGGCTCTAAGTTCCTGCCGGTTTTACACCGAATTAAAAGTAAAACTTTGTCACTTGCCCCCAGAGTCTCCAGTCCCATGGTCCAATCAATTTGTAGGTCATCCAGTCCAACCCCCTACCCAGGCACGAGACCCTACACCGTTTCTGACAAATGGCAGCCCAATCTCTTCTCGGAAAGCCTCCAGTGGTAGGTAGAACAGGTGGTACCTGGCTCAATAGTAGCAACTGTGAGAGGGATCTTGGAGTCCTAGTGGACAACTATTTAAATATGAGCCAGCAGCGTGCTGCAGCTGCCAAAAAAGCCAACACAATCCTAGGCTGCGTTAAAAGAGGGATAGAATCAGTGGTGAAATGTAAAATTTGTTACTTCCAGTTCTGTGGGTGTGGCTTGGTGTGTGGGAGGGGTAATATGACCGAGTGGGCGTGGCCAACTTTTTTTTTTTTTTTTTACTTTTAAAACCATTTTTTCTACAGCCTCTGAAGAGGTTGTAAAATAAATGCCTTTAAAAGCCTCTGACGATCCCAGCTGACTTGACTGATCGGCAGAGGCATTTTTTTCCTTTTAAAAATGTTAAATCTATAACCTCTTCAGCTGAAGAGGTTGTAAAATAAATGCTTTTAAAAGCCTCTGACGATCCCAGCTGACTTGCTTGATTGGCAGAGGCTTTTTTTCCCTTTAAAAACATTTTTTTCTATAACGGCTGAAGAGGTTATAGAAAAAATGGTCTTTGAAAAGCCTCTGATGATGCCAGCTGAGCTGTGCAATCATCAGAGGCTTTTTTTTTTAACTTTTAAAAGCATGTTTTTTTGGCCAAAAAGGTCGTAGAAAAAATGCTTTTAAAAATTAAAAAAAAAAGCCTCTGATGATCGTGCGGCTCAGCTGGGCATGGGGGCGGGGGGGGCAGGGATTTTTGCTACCGGTTCTCCGAACCACCTGCCTCCATCGCTACCGGATCGGGCGATCCGGTCCAAACCGGGAGCATTTCACCCCTGGATAGAATCAAGATCACGTGAAATGTTAATACCACTTTATAATGTATTGGTAAGGCCACAGTTTTGGTTGCCACAATGTATAAAAAAAGATGCCCCAGAAGGAGAAAAAAAATAGGAATCATCTACAACATATAATGTAATGACTGCATCCAGCTTTGGTCCCCGTGACATAAAAAAAGATGTTGAGACTCTAGAAAGAATGGAGAGAAGAGCAATAAAGATATTAGGGAACTGGAGGATAAAACATATGAAGAACGGTTGCAGGAATTGGGTAGGTCTGGTTTAATGAAAAGAAGGACTAGGTGTGACGTGATAGCAGTGTTCCAATATTTATTTATTTATTTTATTTTAATTTAATTTAATTTAATTTGTATACCGCCCTTCTCCCAAAAGGGACTCAGGGCGGTGAACAGCCAAAATTAAAATACATACAATACAAAAGTTAAGATAATTAAAAGAGATTAAATCAATCGGCCTCCCAATTTAAAACCCCAAGTCTATAAAATTTAAAAATCCCAATTTAAAAACCATTTAGGCTAGACCGGCTTGCTGGAATAAATAAGTCTTCAGGGCCTTACGGAAGGTCCGGAGGTCTGGAATCAGCCGTATTCCGGGAGGTAGCTTGTTCCAGAGGGCGGGTGCCCCCACAGAGAAGGCTCTTCCCCTGGGGGCCACCAGCCGACATTGCTTGACCGACGGCACCCCGAGGAAGCCCTCTCTGTGAGAGAGTATTGGCCAGTGGGAGGTTATCGGTAGCAGCAGGCGGTCTCGTAAGTACCCTGGCCCTCTGCCATGGAGTGCTTTAAAGATGAGAACCAACACCTTAAAGCGCACCCGGAAGACCACCGGGAGCCAGTGCAGCTCGCGCAGGAGTGGTGTTACATGGGAGCGCCACGTTGCTCCCATAATCACCCGCGCGGCCGCATTCTGGACCAGTTGGAGCCTCCGGGTGCTCCTCAAGGGGAGCCCCATGTAGAGAGCGTTGCAGGGGCTGCCCCAAAGAAGAGGGGGGCGGTGTCAACCTATCCTCCAAAGCTAGGAGGCAGGACAAGGAGCAATGGGTGGAAACTAATCAAGGAGAGAAGCAACCTAGATGTAAGGAGAAATTTCATGACAGTTAAGCTCCCAATCAATTAGTGGGACAGCTTGCCTTAGAAGTTGTGGGTGCTCCATCACTGGAGGTTTTTAAAAAGAGATTGGAGAACCATTTGTCTGAAATACTTTTCTACCTGCTTATGACTGGGTGGGCGTGGTCAACTCGATGTCACTCATGTCAAAGGGCACCTCACCAGCCTCTACTCACCCCACTCCTCCCGGCCACTTCTCGCCTGTCTGCCGGGGCTCCTTAGGGCCCCAACAAGAAGCAGTTGTTGCAACTAAGCATCCACCACGAGAAAGAGTTGGCAAAACAGCTGGCTCAGTTCAAATTGGATCTGACCTAGAAGGAGGCTCAGCAGAAGCACCTCACTGAGGACTAGGAGCATAGGCTTTCCAAGCAGAGGGAAGACCTGCGGGAGTGCAAGGCCAGGTGCAGGTGCATGGAGGCTCAGCGGGCTATGATGGTCAGCCAGTTCCAGGCCATGATGCAGTCTCACTGGAACAAGGTCCTCCAGCTCTTCACCACCAATGGCACTTCCATCCAGCCTTTGCCCAAAGCCCCATACCAGGAGGCTGAAGCAGATTCCAAGTCGGAATTTCTGCCCTCTTCCAACCCATACAAAAAGACCCTGAAGAGGAGACTCCCTGCAGTAACACTGATCTGTCCCCGTACCCACAAACACACAAACGCAGTCAGCCGAGGGTTAAGGAAACACTTTGGAAGGCACCCAGGTCTTATCTCCCACTTGGCAGCGATAGACACACCGTCTGCCAAATGCCTTTATTTTCACAAACAGAAAGATAAGGTACTTAACGTGCAAAAAGTCCAAGCAGAAATAATATTTCTCTCCGCAGTTCCGAACGAGGCTTTAGTGACTATCCAAGGTTTACTTTTGTTCGTCACAAGGATCACTGACCACCACCCTCTCTTATATAGTCTCTGGGGTGTGGTCCAGTGACTCAGTTCTAATCCCTAGCACGCCTCCTAAACTGCTGCAAACGTTTATCACGCCTTCGGAGGCGTGCGTCCAGGAATGATGTTTCTTCATCACTCTGATCCGAGCCAGCTGTCTCCCTACTGATCTCCTCTCCCTCGGCCGGCACCTGAGACAATGCCAGAGGGGAGGGGCCTGGAGAGGGAGGCCTGGCTGACTCCTCTTCCTCATGCTCGGAGCTTTCTTCCTCTGATGGGACAGGTTCAGAGGGCGGGGCCACAACAAACACAAGCGTTCATTGCACATATCTGGCCCAGGGGCCGTAGTTTGAGGACCCCTGATTTAGTGCAATATAAAAAATGCAAATAATTTTTCTGCGGACCACCAAAATTTTCTCGCGGACCACCAGTGGTCCACGGACTACCAGTTGGTGACCGCTGCTCTATGAGATATAAATAAGTCAGGCAGCAATAAGCAGAGCTTGGAGATTTAGCCTTGCAGGTTGACAACTCAGATATTTATTTATTTTATTTATTTATTGGTTCAATTTATATGCCGCCCTTCTCCGGAGACTCAGGGCGGCTTACAATGCTTTTAAGCAATAGCCTTCATACTTTTGTATATACCTGCTTAGTAGGGCTTTCGCCCCCCCCCAAGCGATGTTCTTTTTTATACAAAGTCAGCTTATTGCCCCCACAATCCGGGTCCTCATTTTACCTACCTCGGAAGGATGGAAGGCTGAGTCAACCTTGAGCCTTGTGATATTTGAACTTGCGGTAATTGCAGGCAGTTGGTGTTACTTAACAGTGCTTTAGCCTGCTGCGCCACCAAGGCTCTTATAAGATAGATGCTCAATTGGGCCCCAGGGGCCACTCCTGCTCCCCTGACCCCGTAACCCACAATATTAATAAAGGATATCATCTGCTTACTAAAAAGTAATTATCCTGAATTTAGTACGGACATCCTGTAGGAGACAGTGGGCAGAATTGCAGCCTGAAGAAATCCTGCTTCAAAATTTATTCAAAATAGCAACATTTGGGGACCCCTTCAGCCAATACATTAGAGGAGAAAGTAATTTAGCTTACACCTTTTTTTTTTTTGCCCTGATTGCAATTATTATAATTCATACATCTGCATAAAGCTTCGTAATCTACATTTCTGCTCCTTCCCTAATCACGCAGATGCACCCTTTCAATATCTCATGTTGCTACAGTTGTGGGACCAGAATTTCTGTTGTTAAGTGAGACATTGGTTAAGTGAGTTCTGCCCCATTTTACGGCGTTGCTGCATTTTTGCGACCTTCCTTGCCCCCGTTGTTAAGTGAATCACTGCACTCGAAACGTTAGCAGCCCAGTTGTTAAGGGAATTTGGCTTTCCCCTGGACTTCGTTTGTCAGAAGGTCATAAAAGGAAATCACATGACCCTGGGACACTGCACCCATCATAAGTATGAGTCAGTGGCCAGGCAGCTGAATGTTGATCACATGATCACGGGAATGCTACAAAGGTCGTAACTGTGAAAAACGGTCTTATGTCCCTCTTTTCAGGGCTGTTGTAATTTTGAGCGGTCACTAAATCAACCGTTGTAAGTCAAGGACTATCTGTACAGTGGTTGTAATTTGCTTGGGTCAGCTGACTTCCAACAAGCCACGGGCGAAGCCAGATTTGCTTAACAAATACATGATTCATTTAATAACGGCAGTGCAGGCAGTCCTCGTCTAACAACAGTCCATTTAGCAACTGTCCGAAGTTGCAACGGCCCTGAAAAAAGGGACTTATGACAGTTTTTCACACTTATAACCATTTGCAGCATTCCCACTGTCACGTGATCACAATGACTCATATTTACGATGGTTGCAGTCTCCTGGGTGTGTGTGTGTGTGTGTGTCACGTGATCCTCTTTTGCGACCTTTTGACAAGCAAAGTCCACGGAGAAAGCAGATTCACTTAACAACCATGCAGTGGTGGGCTGCAACCGGTTTAACAACCGATTCGATGAGCGCACACTTTGTGCACTAACATTGGAGGTTTTTAAAGCTCAGCTACTTACCTTCTAAGTCAGCCTGGATAAGTAGAACAGCTGAGGGGCAGAAATCAGCTGTTACCTGCGATTCAGATAAGCTAGAAACAAGGAAATAAGGACAGGATAGAGTGCAGGCAGATGGGTGGGGCCAGCTGATCATCGGAACTACCAGTTTACCCGAACCGGTCTGACCTGGCTGAATCCCACCCCTGCAACTGTGTTGCTAACTTAACAACTGCAGTGATTCACTTAACAAATGTGGCAAGAAAGTCATTAAAAAATGCAGCAACAATCACTTCACATCTGCTTCGCGCCAAATATTTGTGGTCATAAATCAAGGATTAATATCTTCATAAGTTAATATCTTCATAAACAACTTAGATGAGGGAATAGAAGGAGAACTCCCAAATTTGCAGATGATACTAAACTGGCAGGAATAGCTAACACCCTAGAAGATAGGCTCAGGATCCAGATGGATCTTGGCAGACTTGAACCCTGGGCCCTATCTAACAAAATGAAATTCAATGTAGAGAAAAGCAAAGTCTTATACTTAGGCAAGAAAAACCAAAGTACACATATAAACTGGGGGAAACAAGGCTTAATAGCAGGAACTGTGAGAGGGAACTTGGAGTCTTGGTGGACAATCAGCTAAATATGAGCTAGCAATGTGTGGCAGCAGCTAAAAAAGCCAACACAATCCTAAACTGCATTAAGAGAGGGATACAATCAAGATCAAGGGAGGTACTAATACCACTCTATAAAGCCTTAGTAAGGTCACACCTGGAATCCTGCATCTAGTTTTGGTCACCACACTATAAAAAAGATGTTGGGACTCTAGAAAAAGTGCAGAGGAGAGCAACCAAGATGATTAGGGGACTGGAGGCTAAAACATATGAAGAATGGATGCTGGAACTGGGCATGGCTGGTTTAGTGAAGAGAAGGACCAGGGGAGACATGATAGTGTTCCAATATTTGAGGGGCTGCCACAGAGAGGAGGAAGGGGGTCAAGCTATTCTCCAAAGCACCTGGAGGCCAGACAAGGAATAATGGATGGAAACTGACCAAGGAGAGATTCAACTAGAAATGGGAGAAATTTTCTGACAGTGAGAACAACCAACCCATGGAACAGAAGTTACCTTCAGAAGTTGTGGGAGCTTCATCACTTGAGACCTTCAAGAGAAGATCGGACTGCCATTTGTCAGAAATGGTATAGGATCTCCTGCTTGAGCGGGGGGCTGGACTAGATGACCTATAAGGTCCCTTCCAACTCTGTTAATCTGTTAAAGGAGAGGAGCACCTACAATCTTACAATGCGTATCTTGCGTCTCCATTTTGACCCACGATGTTTTTCAGCCTTTTTGAGTCTCTGGGATAAAGTTTCCTATTCTCTTGCAAACCCTGGAAGTTAATTATTCACTCAGCTCCTCCCCCCCCCCCCGAACCCCATTGATTTTTTGTCTCTCCTTCTTGATTGCATCTGGTTAAAATCATTCCACTCGATCAGCGTTCGCTAATTTGAATAATTAATATGATAATTTAGTCCGGGCAGACAAACAAAATGCTGCTTTCTGTTGAGGGGGGGCAGCAGAAAACCCCCTCCCCTTAATTACAATTTTCCTGGAAGCCTTTAGTATCAAACTTGGATTGTTAGCTTGGAGTAGCTTGAATTATTCCTAAAACGACGCGGACACTCCTCGAATTACAACCATAATGGCACCTGTAACGATGGTGAAAAGGATCGGTCACATGACCAAATGTTATGGTTTTTGTTCCAGTTGTTAAGTGAACAGAGCGGTTTGTTAAGCAAATGCTATAGTTGTTAAGTGAACCCATCGTCTGCTATGGTACAGTTTTGCAGAAAAGCAAACAAACCAGAAGTGTCCTATTTTTATTTTATTTTATTTTTTGCAAATCTGTTGTAAAACGTTGGTCATGTACATGCTGTCATGTCGCCGAGGCAGAGGTGGTATTCAGCCGGTTCTGATCGGTTCTGGCGAACCGGTAGCGGAAATTTTGAGTACTTCGGAGAACCGGCAAATGCCACCTCTGGCTGGCGCCGTCCCTGATCTATTCATTGCCTCCCGAATCCCAGCTGATCAAGTCCCAGCTGATTGGCTGGGTCTTGTTTTATTACCCTACACAGGAGAACGGAGCTGGAAAGCAGGTTAATGGGGTGGGAAAGAAATGGAGATTTTACAGTATCCTTCCCCTGGAGAGGGCTGGGAATGGTGATTTTACAGTATATTTCCCCCTGGAATGGGATGGAAATGGAGATTTTGCAGTATCCTTCCGCTAGAGTGGGGTGGGAATGGAGATTTTGCAGTATCCTTCCTCTGGAGTGGGGTGGGAATGGAGATTTTACAGTGTCCTTCCCCCTGGAGTGGGATGGAAATGGAGATTTTGCAGTATCCTTCCCCTGTGGGGTGGGAATGGAGATTTTACAGTGTCCTTTCCCCTGGAGTGGGATGGAAATGGGAGATTTTGCAGTATCCTTCCCCTGGAGTGGGGTGGGAATGGAGATATTACAGTATATTTCCCCCTGGAATGGGATGGAAATGGAGATTTTGCAGTATCCTTCCCCCTGGAGTGGGGTGGGAATGAAGATTTTGCAGTATCCTTCCCCTAGAGTGGGGTGGGAATGGAGATTTTGCAGTATCCTTCTCCCTGGAATGGGGTGGAAATGGAGATTTTGCAGTATCCTCCCCCTGGAGTGGGGTGGGAATGGAGATTTTACAATGTCCTTCCCCCTGGAGTGGGGTGGGAATGGAGATTTTGCAGTATCCTTCCCCCTGGAGTGGGGTGGGAATGGATATTTTACAATGTCCTTCCCCCTGGAGTGGGGTGGAAATGGAGATTTTGCAGTATCCTTCCCCCTGGAGTGGGGTGGGAATGGAGAAGTTGCAGTATCCTTTCCCTGCCACGCCCACCAAGCCATGCTCACAGAACCGGTAGTAAAAAAAATTTGAATCCCACCACTGCTCCAAGTGTCTCATCGCTGGACCTCCACCTGCCTGTCGGAAATTTAGATCAGGAATGTTAAGTCCCCTTTTTCATCGGCAAAAGAAGAATAATTTTCTTCTAAATATGTGCCTTGCCAGTGATCAGAATGAACACTTGGAGAATGTATGTCAAGGAAGAACCCAATTGTGAGTACTTGATTGTTGAATGACAACTTAAGCATCTTCTATAAATTTCTTTCTGCTGCTTGATAAAAAGGGAGTCTTTGTAAATATATATATATATATATATTAATCAAACCTACTCGGTCAACCTTTCCTGCCATTTGAAACGAGATCTTGGAGAAGATTTCCCAACCAGATGCCACGTGAGACTCAGAAGCGCAGGGTTTCATTGCACTATATACATTGTTCCGTCTAGTCTTTTGCCGACTCTTAAAACAAGCATATCATAAATACACAGCCATCAAACTGTTCCTTTTTCAGGATAAGCGGAATTAAGCAAAGGTCAGAAAAAGAGGAGAAAGTAATGAAGACAAAAGGAATTGGAGAGCTGAGGAAATGAAAAAAAGAAAGCATATTTAACAGCAGTGGGTTTCGGATTATTTTACTACCGGTTCACCATGAGCACATGTGCCCGGTTCGCGCATGTGCCTGCCTTTCACACATGCGCCCGGCAGGGGTGAAATGCTCCCAGTTCGGACCGGATCACTCGATCCAGTAGCGATGGAGGCCGGTGGTTTGGAGAACTGGTAGCAAAAATCCCTCCCCACCCCCATGCCCAGCTGAGCCGCGCAATCATCAGAGGCTTTTTATTCTATTTTTAAAAGCATTTTTTCTACAACCTCTTTGGCTGAAAAAATGCTTTTAAAAGTATAAACAAAGCCTCTGCCGATCAGGCAAGTCAACTGGGATCGTCAGACGCTTTAAAAAAAAAAAAGAAAAGCCTCTGCCAATCAGGCAAGTCAGCTGGGATCGTCAGAGGCTTTTAAAAGAAAAAAAGCCCCTGCAGATCTAGCAACTCAGATGGGATCATCAGAGGCTTTTAAAAGCATTTTTTTACAACCTCTTCAGTTGTAGAAAAAATGGTTTTAAAAGTTAAAAAAAAATTGGACATACCCACTCAGTCATATTACCCACCCACCCACCAAGCCATGCCCACAGAACCGCTAGTAACAAATTTTACATTTCGCCACTAGCACCCAGCCTCAAAAACATACCTAAATAGGACGTCATAGAGCCGGGGCCAGGCCCACCCGCAATTTCCACTACCGGTTCGAGCGAACCAGTCCAAATACCATCTCTGATATTTAACCTGGTTTGCACTAACCTTGTGCGTGATATCACCCCATATTTTCTACCCTTTCTTCAATCAAGGCTATCTTTTCCTTTTATTCTTTAAAAAAAATATTTTTTTTAAATTTTTATTTTTTAAGACAAACATTTAGTACATCATTCATTTCTTCCATGTGACATTTCGGTGTTATCTTCAAAAGTTTCTTCTCTTCTCTACCTCTTCTGTCTTCAATCTCACCAAATCCATTACAAAGATTTTCCACTAATATATTATTCTAATTACAACCAATTTTTTTTAATCTCTTTTAAAAACTTATTTGTATCTCTTTTCTAACCAATAGCAACATTTATTCCATATCTTAAAATATTTTGTATCTTCTCTTTCCTTTATCATCAAAGTTAATCTATTCATTTCTGCACAATCTAAGTTTTTTTTAAATTACTTTTCCCTCCGAAGGTATATTATTTGCTTTCCACTTTTGTGCATAAACAATCCTTGCTGCTATTATTACATGTATAATCAAATATATATTATCTTTACTAGTTTTCTTTGGTAAGATACCCAATAGGAATAGCTCTGGTTTTAAATCTATACGTTGTTGTATCATTTCCTCCATCCATAACTTAATTTTATTCCAATAGTTTTTCGCTTCAGGACATGTCCACCACATATGGTAATATGTACCTGATAACTGGTGACATTTTCAACATTTAGCTGATTTATCTTTAAACATTTTTGCCAGTTTCTCAGGGAGCATATGCCATCTATAAAACATTTTAAATAGATTTTTCTATATAGATATAGAAAAAAAAATTCTATAGTAAGGGATAAAAATGTAAATAAGCTAATGTAAGAAGATATAATTACTGGTATTATATTATTGTTAGTAGTTTGTGTGTTAAGATTTAATATTCATTTTGCTTTAGTTTTGCACAATTTGTAAATGTTATCCTGACAAGGCACTCCTTTTAAAAAAAAGGAATAAAAAAATCTTTCTTTCTTTCTTTTATTGTTCAGGGTCTTATCAACTTTATCCATCACAGCTTTCTCAATCTTTCCCCTTGTCTCACTTCATATCCTGTTCTTTCGTATACTTCTCTTTTTATGAGGCTCATATAAACATTTGAGAGGAGAACAGCTCTCTCCATTACGTTAGACCAAAAGAGAGTAGAATAAGAGGTCATAAAAATATGCCCAGAGACATATATAACTAAAATGCCCTTTTGCGAAATGGAGGCCTCTTACGATATTTATAGCCGATACTATAAATACACCAGGAAGATCTGGTTTATCTCGTGAAGCACACCGGTTTTACGAAGACTGTTGACGACAAATATATAACCAAGAAATATGAAATATATGGTTTCTATGACCTCTCAGTGGACTTTGAAGAAGCAAGCTAGGAAAAGTATCGATGACTCCTTTGAGCTTTGATGTTTGAAGAAGATAACTGAGAATACAGTGGACATCCAAGAAAACAAATCAATGGATCCTTGAACAGTTCAACACAGAGATTTTTCCAAAGCCCCAGAGGGCAGGACAAGAAACAATGGATGGAAACTAATCAAGGAGAAAAGCCACCTGGAATTGAGGAGAAACTTCCTAACAGTGAGGACAATTAACCAGTGGAACAGCTTTGCCTTCAGACATTGTGGGTTCTTCATCACTGGAGGATTTTAAGAAGAGACTGGACAGTGACTTGTCTGAAATGGTATAGGATCTCCTGTTTGAGCAAGGGGCTGGACTAGAAGACCTCCAAGGTCCCTTCCAGCTCTATTCTGATTCTGATTCAGAGATCTCACTCAAAACACAAGTGACCAACCTCAAATCATCCTAGTTCAGATATGCTATGCAAAGATATAACTCTTTGGAGAAGTTTACAATCCTGGGAAAGGTGGAAGGAAAAAGAAGAAGAGGACAGGTAAGGTGGATACACCTACCTGGATGGACTTCAGAAGAGAGTTGCATTAGAAGACCTCTGAGGTACCTATGATTCTATGTTTTATGACTCAGTTACAGAAATGATGAATGCATTCATGACATGATAGCAATGTCCCAAAATCTAAGGAGCTGTGTGTCAGGCTTCGATGCTATCTCAAAATAAATGAACTTCCAAACTGCCAATCTTTAAGGAAATTTTCTCTTTATTCGAGTACAGTAACCGGATCCTGGCTCTTCGCGGTCAATACTGACCTTTGCCCCCCAATCCCTCCCTTTCCGATCCCCAATTCTCTGCTTCTCATTGGCTATCTTCCAAGTCACTCTCCTGATTCCTTTTCCCGTCAGTTCACAGGAATGCTTCCCCCCTCCTCATCTCCAAGGAGACCGAATCTTCAAAGGGATTTAGCAGACAAAAGTTCAAGCTTCATCCTCCCTTTTCTATGTCAGCGCTGAGACGCTGACACTGTGAGGACAATCAATCAGTGGAACATCTTGCCTTCAGAAGTTGTGGGTGCTCCATCAATTGTTTAAAATGGTACAGGATCTCCTGCTTGAGCAGGAGGTTGGACTAGAAGACCTCTAAGGTCCCTTCCAACTCTATTCTGATTGATTGATTGATTCATTCATTCATTCATTCAACTAATCAAGGAGAGAAGCAACCTGGAATTAAGGAGAAACTTCCTAACAGTGAGAATAATCAACCAGTGGAACAGCTGGCCTGTTGTGGTCCGCCATCAGCCTGCAGAGCTGGCAGCGGAGTCGGACAGTGATGAGGCTGAGGAAGAACATGGGCCAGTCCTGGAGGCTGGGGAAGGCCCAGATGAGGGCTCTGCGTCAGAGGCAGAGATGGGGCCAGGGCCATCGGGGAGTGAGGTGCGGACTTGAGAGCCTCCAGAGGCTGACAGTAGAGAGGCAGAGGAACAGGAGGAGCCTGTTCCTAGTACACGTATGAGAAGAGCTGCCAGAAGGCAGGAGCAGCTCAAGCAAAGAGGACGACTCGGGAGTAAGGCCAAGAGATGATTGGCCCCTCCCATGAGGCTTAAAAGAGCAGCAAAGGCTCTTGGGCTCTTTATCGGAAAACAACGTTGAAAGATTTGCTTCTTGTTTCATTGTATTCATTTCTTGTCGGCATCTTCTGCTTCTGAACTTTTGCCAAGAAAAGCCTTTGGCAGGTTGCCTAATTATTCCAAGGTCGGTGATAAACTGAGGAATGGTGTTTTGAAGAATTTGTTTTGATTTAGTTTAGACTACGCTGAGAATGAGTTAATTCTCAGCTGTTCTAATAAAGTCTGTTTGTTTTGGAACTGTTTGCATCTAATACTACCTACGTGGGCCTGGTCACAATATGGCCTTCAGAAGTTGTGGGTGCTCCATCACTGGAGGTATTAAAAAAAAGAGACTGGACAGCCACGTCTAAAATAATACAGGTTGGACTAGAAGACCTCCAAGGTCCCTTCCAGTTCTATTCCGATTGATCGAATACAAAGCCCTATTCTCTTCAATTCTCTATTTAACTTTTTCTAGGTCACAGTCTTTTTCTTTTTTTTTTTTCATGGCGATATGTCCCATTTTGCTGTTTTTTCTGGGGCAGCGCTGATGCTCCGACTGATAACTCTGTTCTGAAATTAAACTTCTTCTTTTCTCTCTATCCAGCCTCGTTCAGCCATGACTGCAAAAAAAAAGGGGCTTTTGCTACTGGAGGCAAGTAATCCCTTTATGCAGTGTTTTATCATGGATCTTCGCAAGACAACTATTAATCTTAAATCATTCTTTTATAAAGTGTTTATTTTCTCTCCCTCCTTATTTTTTTTTCCCCTTCCTCCAGGCGCTTTGGTGGCTATCAATATCGCGCCTGTCACTCGGAGTTATGAACCGCATCTCAGCATCGGCTCTGAAGCAAAATTGAGAGAGCCAGGTGGAATCCAAAGAAATCAATCGCATTTTTTATATAGAGAGATAGATATAGATATAGATATGCCATCACAGGCAAGGAGCTCTCTCAAACAGGTGTGATTAGAGTCCAGTCACACTCTAAGGTGACTAAGGTTATAGAGAGTGAAATTCTCATTTAACTTCTCCTTAACTACCTAGTTCTTCAAAAAGTACTAACTACCAGTATGATGATACAGATAAATCTCCCAAGTGGCCTCAACGACTCCCTAAAAGGATGCAAATGACCAGCTGTCTGCAAGGAATATAAATCCTTCCATTCCCCCACCATCCCGTCAAAGCTGAAGAAGCTTCTTGGATGAGAAGCGAAACGTCTTCAATGAAAAAACTTTCCCAGTTGCCTCTTGGGGGGAAAAAAAAAAACCACACCTTAGGGAGAACTACCGCTATGTTTTCAGAGAATTATCCTGTTCCGCATCCGTTACGCAAAGATCTTAGCTTTCTGGAGAAGGGTCCAATGTTGGGGGAAGGTGGGATGAAAGACAAGAAGAAGGCAATCAGAGACAAGATGGATGGACTCAATGATGGTGTTGATGAGTACGCTATTGGAAAACTTGAACGGCCTGGTTGAAGAAAGATCATTCAGGAGAAGATCTGTCTGTCTGTCTCTCTGTCTGTCTCTCTGTCTCTCTGTCTATCCATCTGTCCATCCATCCTATCATCCATCCATCCATCCATCCATCCATCCATCCATCCATCCATCCATCATCTATCCAACCAACCTATCATCTATCTATCTATCTATCTATCTATCTATCTATCTATCTATCTATC
>NW_026844077.1:5572787-5626142 GCF_029531705.1 Pantherophis guttatus | reverse complement strand
ATCTATCTATCTATCTATCTATCTATCTATCTATCTATCTATCTATCACTTGTCTCTCTATCTAGCTATCTCCCATCTCCCATCTCTCTCCTTCTATACTATCTGCCCCTCCCTCTCCTGTCTGTCTGTCTGTCTGTTTGTCTGTCTGTATCTATCTATCTATCTATCTATCTATCTATCTATCTATCTATCATCCATCTATCTATCCACTCATCAATCTATCATCTATCTCACCAGATTCACCTTAAAGGGAGAGGAGCAGCATACATTTCTTTCTTTCTTTCTTTCTTTCTTTCTTTCTTTCTTTCTTTCTTTCTTTCTTCCTTCCTTCCTTCCTTCCTTCCTTCCTTCCTTCCTTCCTTCCTTTCTTTCTTTCTTTCTTTCTTTCTTTTTATCATCTCTCATTAAGAGTCAACTTGATGGCACATAGACTATCAATATCCAATGTTTTCATAAAAGTAGATCAATTCAATTGTGCTGGAAGAAATTGAAGAGGAGATTTTAGAATTTCAAACTGTGCTCCATGGAACTGTTCCATGAGAAATGGAAGAAATAATTTAAATGCAGGCTATTGTCTAACACTTGAATTTTGCCCCTTGAGCAAGTCTTTGGGTTTTTCTATTTAAAAAAATTAACAGGTTCCACAGATAGAAAAAGTTTAACCATGGTTAAGAAAAGGCCATAACTCATGGTTGGTACAATATGTTCATTACATGTCCCTGGCCTCTCTAAGTAGAATTAGGAGAATTCTTGCCCTTAAACCAAGTGTAACCTTAAGTGATACTAATCAATGATCAAACTGGGTGTAAAGAAGCTTTTTATACTCCTAATTTCGGAAAGTTTTAACTTGGTCAAAAACAAATGAAATTTCAAACCAGTGCTTCTCCTTTTATTTTTAATTACAAGATTTCTGGGCAGCCATTTTGTGAGGTGAGACATCATTGGGCCCAACCTCTGGGATATATTTTCCACTGGAAAATATGTAAATAAACAAAGAGCCTGGGGGCGCAGCAGACTAAAGCAGACTAAAGCACTGTTATTAACACCAGCTGTCTGCAATTAAAGTAAGATCGAATCTTGCCAGGCTCAAGGTTGACTCAGCCTTCCATCCTTTTTAAGGTAGGTAAAATGAGGACCCAGATTGTGGGGGCAATAAGCTGACTTTGTATAAATATACAAAAGTATGAAGGCTATTGCTTAACGCATTGTAAGCCACCCTGAGTCTCCGGAGAAGGGCGGCATATAAATCAAATTTAAAAAAAATAAATAAACAGTTCCTGGAAAAAACATCCAAAGTCTTTCAGAATTTGTAGAATCATACAGCTAGAAGAGACCTTGGAAGCTCTCTGCCCAAGACATTTTTAACAAGGACACATGTGGGGGGGAAAGGGTAAAAGTAAGATTATTATAAAAGTGTACACAAATGATGAAACAGATGTAATTACTAAACAAATAAGAAATTGAAATGAAGATGGATGCAAATAGATAATCGGGACTGCTTGAATACCATTCTAGATTGAATTGAAAAGGGAAACAACAAGAGAGAGGGAAAGGAATAGAGATAGAGGAAGGGAGAAGAGAGGAAAGGAGAGGGAGAGATAGAAGAGAGGGAAAAGGAGAGGAAGAAAAGGGAGGGGAAATTAGAACCGAGCAGTGGTGAAATCCACATTTTTTTACTACCGGTTCTGTGGGCGTGGCTTGGTGGGCATGGTGTGGCTTGGTGGGCATGGCTTGGTAATGTGGCAGGGGAAGGATACTGCAACATCCCCATTCTCTCCCAACTCCTGGGGGAAGGATATTGCAAAATCCCCATTCCCTCCCAACTCCTGGGGGAAGGATATTGCCAAATCTCCATTCTCTCCCCACTTTAGGAGAAGGCTATTGCAAAATCTCCATTCGGGGCCAGCCAAAGATGGTATTTGCCGGTTCTCCGGACTTCTCAAAATTTTTGCTACCGGTTCTCCAGAACCTGTCAGAACCTGCTGTCAGCGTTCCAAATTAGGCTCTTTTCCAGCGCTGACATGATTGGAATGAATGAAAGAGAAGAAGCGTTGATTTATTGCTGAGATGAACTTTTACCTAGTTTTCTGCAGACAGCAGATAGGGTTACCTGGGTGATAGAGGGAGGGGGGCAAATTCCTGTGAAAGAACGTGCTGGGACGAAGAGATGGATCTGCATGATGGCCAATGGGACATTGGGGTTGGAGAGCAAAAGAGTTCAGAAATGTCGTTCTCTATCCTTAAATAAAAAAAAGATTCATTAGAGACTTTGCGTTTGAAAATGAAGTTTATTTAAGATAGCAACGAAACCTGACACCTGCTGGATTTCACCCCTGGAACCGAGGTACGTGATCCTTTTGACTTTTTCTAGCGGCATTCCTTCCAAAAGTTATCGGTGGTAAATGAATGAGTTGTTTGCTGACAACCACGATCTTGGTTTTTGAGGTGTTAAGCTTCAAGCCGTATTTTTTCAGATATTTCTGTGACTCTGTGGATAAGAAGCTGAAGGTCTTCATCAGTGGTGGGATTCAAAACTTTTTACTACTATTTTTACTAATATTAGTTAATATTAATTGGAGAGTGAGCTTAACTCTTGGTTAGTCATGTTTGTTGTTTCGTTTTAGTCTTGTGTTTATGTGTTTCTACATTTCACTTCTTATATTGTTTTCCAATCATTATTGTGTGTTAATTTTACTGTAATATTTAATAAAGATTTTTTTTTAAAAAAAATTACTACTGGTTATGTGGGCGTGGCTTGGTGGGTGTGGCATGGCTTGGTGGGCGTGGTTTGGTGGGCGTGGCAGGGGAAGGATACTGGAAAATCTCCATTCCCTCCTGATCAGCTGGGACTTGGGAGGCAGAGAATAGATGGGGGCAGTCAGAGGTGGTATTTACCAGTTCTCCAAACTATTCAAAATTTCCACTACCGGTTCTCCAGAACTGGTCAAAACCTGCTGAAACCCATCTCTAGTCTTCATGCTTACTGGCAAGCAGAAGAATACATTCAGAAAAATGAGTTTATTAAAACAGAAACCAACGTTCTCCAAATGTTTAATAGCCGCTCCAAATCACTCTGCTCAGCTCTTTCAGAAAAGAGTCTTTATTACCTCCACATCCATTACAGGAAAACAGCGCCGGAAGAATAAACAAGTGCAAAAGAAATCATAGTTTAACGATCAAGGCGTGACAAAATGGAGAGGAATACGATTCAAAAACGCCGTCAGGTATGGTATAGATGTATTCCCCCCCACCCTCATTTTGACCCGAGTCCTTTCTAAGTTCTTGATGGATTTGCAATAAAACGGGATGCGTTAATCAAAAGCAATTCACGGCACAACTTTTTGAAGTGTGTACCACATTTTTTTTTCTCTGCTCCAGAAATAAATTTTTTTTATGCTGCCACTCAAGAAAAGAAAATCTTCTCGAGACGCAGGATAAATCACGAAGCCATAAAACGGGCATTGTATTAGTGTGACTCTTTGTCAGATTATAGCAAAAGGAAGCGCAGGATCGAAAAATAGAGACATGACAGGACAAGCCACTAGTATATAAACAGGTGTCAGGTTTCGATGCTATCTCAAAATAAATGAATTTCCAAACTGCCGATCTTTGAGGAAATTTTCTCTTTATTGAGCACAGCGATCTGATCCTGGCTCTTTCGCGGTCAGTACTGCCCCCCAATCCCTCCCTTTCCGATCCCCAATTCTCTGCTTCTCATTGGTTATCTTCCAAGCCACTTTTCCTCATCCCTTCTTCATCAGATCACAGGAATGTCTCCCCCCTCCCATCTCCGAGGAGACAGAATCTTCAAAGGGATTTAGTAGGCAAAAGTTCAAGCTTCTCCTCTCTTTATATATGTCAGTGCTGGGACGCTGACATCTGGCCCCTCTCCCTTCACTCTCCCAGTGAGGCCTGCACGAGACAAACAACAAGTTTAGTACCATTACCCCCTCTGAGAGTGTGTCCCACCCCCTCCCGCCTTGTTCGGGTGATCTGCATGGGATTTAGCTATAAGGCGGTCAGCAAACCCCACTCCCTTCTAGCACTGATGATGTTACCGAGCTGGGTAACGAAACATCTGCAAGAAAACAATGAAGGGGAATATTAGTAGCTCGGGTTAAAACAAAGGGTCCTTGGTGCTCTCTGAGTTTGCTTGTTTTCTTGCAGACATTTTATTACCCAACTAGGTAGCATCATCAGTGCTAGAAGGGAGTGGGGGTTGTCATGGGGAGGAGGAGGAGGAGGAAGAGGAGGAGGAGGACTGTGGGGTCCTTGGTGCTCTCTGGGCTTGGTGATTTTATTGCAGATGTTTCATTACCCAACTAGGTAGCATCCTCAGAGCTAGAAGGGAGAAGAGGAGGAGGAGGTGCTTTCTGAGGTGGGTGGTTTTCTTGAAGACATTTCAAGACCCAACTAGGGAACATCGTCAGTGTTAGAAGGGAATGAGGTTTACAGAAATGAGGAGGAGGAGGAGGAGGATGACAAGGAGGACTTGGTGCTCTCTGAGTTTGCTTGTTTTCTTGTAAGACATTTCATTACCCAACTAAGTACCATTATCAGTGCTAGAAGGGAGTTGGGCTAGTGGAGGAGGAGAAGGCGTGTGAAGTCCTTGGTGCTCTCTGAGTTTGCTTGTTTTCTTGCAGACATTTCATTACCCAACTAGGTAGCATCATCAGTGCTAGAAGGGAGTGGGTTTGCTCTCAATTTATATTCTAGAAGCTTGCTCTATCAGCGTTGGTGGGCATGGTCTTGGAAGTTCCTGGGTTGAGCTGTTTACTGTTGGCTTTCTGGGCAGTTCCTTGCTGAGGACATTGTTTACTTCTTGATTATTGGCCTGACGTTACTCATGGTATTAATCTCTGCTCATCTGGGTGCTGATTGCTGGGTGGCCTTTGCAGAATCCACTTTTAGCGTGGGGTGTCAATCATTCCTGTCCACAGCACAGGATTGAGTGACATCCCCTGCCCCCTGTGATCATCTCGCAAATGTCAGCCTGTGTATGATTCACACAACGATGCACATGGTCTTGTAACGAATTCCCACGGGTATTTGGCCTTTAGCTGACCTATTCTGCAAACACAGCCAATCTTTGTTCTTTGGTTCAAGGGAAAGGGATTTGAACCCTGGTTCCCAAAATGTTCAGCGATGGTGCTTTACTGTAACTTTTGCAATGATGTGTTTTCACCAGGGAGGCTTTTTCCCCATAGCTGTCCTCTATCCTGCAGAGTTCATGGACGCATCTTGTACATCTGTGACACATCTGCTTCTGTGGGGTCTTTGGTGCTCTCTGAGCTTGGTTGTTTTCCTGCAGATGTTTCATGACCCAACTAGATAACATCATCAGTGAAAGGCGAGAGTGAGGTTTGTGGAATGGAGGAAGGAGAGGAGGAGGAGGAGAGGAGGAGAAGAGGAGGACCGTGGGGCTGTTGGTGGTCTCTGTGCTTGGTCATTTTCTTGCAGCCGTTTCATTTACAAATTAGATAACATCATTAGACACCCAAGCCAGGGGTGGGTTCTACTTACCTTTACTACTGGTTCGCAATGGGGCCGCGCGCATGCACAGAAGCGTTCTGATAATGGGCGGAGCCTCCCTCTGGTTTTACTACCGGTTCTATAGAACCGGTACGAACTGGGGGCAACCCACCACTGACTCAAGCTCAGAGAGCACCAAGGGGCCTACAGATTAACTCTCTCAGCTGCAAATATTCTCTTCTGTCAGAAATAAAGAAGGGAAAGGGGGAAGAGAGGAATACGGTTTGCACCTTCTAGCATGATGTTGATAATGTTACCTAGTTGGGTAATGAAATGTCTGCACCAAGGACTTCACAGTACTTCTCCTTCTCCTCCTTCTCCTTCTCCTTCTCCTCCTTCTCCTTCTCCTTTTCCTTCTCCTTCTCCTTCTCCTCCTTTTCCTTCTCCCCTTCTTCTTTTCTTTCTCCTCCTTCTTCCTCTCCTCCTCCTCCTCCTCCTCCCCTTCTCCTTCTCCTCCTCCTCCTCCTTCTCCTTCTCTTTCTCCTTCTTCCCCTCCTCCTCTTTCTCTTTCTCCTTCTCCTTCTCCTTCTCCTCCTCCTCCTCCTCCTCTTTCTCTTTCTCCTTCTCCTTCTCCTCCTCCTCCTCCTTCTCTTTCTCCTTCTCCTTCTCCTTCTCCTTCTCCTTCTCCTTCTCCTCCCTGCAAGCCCCACTCCCTTTAAGCACTGATGATGTTACCTACTTTGGTAATGAAACGTCTGCAAGCAAAGAATGAAGCTGAAAGAGCATCAAGGACCTCACAGTCTTCCTCCTCCTCCTCCTCTTCTCCTTCCTCCACTCTGCGAACCTCACTCCCTTCTAGCACTGATGATGTTACCTAGTTGGGTAATGAAACATTTATAAGAAAACAACCCAAAAAGAGCACCAAGGACCTCACAGTTCTCCTCCTCCTCCTCCTCCTCCTCCTCCTCCTCCTCCTCCTCCTCCTCCTCCTCCTCCTCCCTCCTCCCTCCTCTTGCAAACCCGTCTCCCTTCTAGCATTGATTATGATATCTAGTTGGACTAGGTATAAACATTCTCTTCTATCAGCATCTGCTTCCATTATATATTATAGATTGTTATACAGACTCCTAAGAGGGAGGTGGACATAAGCATTTTCAGTGGAGCGTCTGCTTTTTTTCATCCATCTTTTGTGTCCACAAAGAACTGTTACCTCTATCTCAGCTTTTGATTCTTAGCCACGCCAAAACCTTCCGTTTTGTTTACAACTGTATAGCAAATATCAATTTTGGATAAACAGGTTGTTTACATTTTTAAGGGGGGGGGGAAATCCCCTCAGCCCTCAAGCATTCGCCATTCCAAGGAGCTTGTTGTTTTTATTCCTTGACTTTATTTTCCTTCAAACATCTCTTTGTGAAATGAAAGACGAAGAAGGAAAAAACGGTTTCTCTGACTCCATTAAGTGCTGCCTGGACATGTTCGCTTTGATCCACACATATCAAGAGCTTCTGAAAATATCGTCGAGACAAGCATCTAAACAGAGAGATCAATTCTCCAACACTTCTTCCCTTGTCTATTTCTTGTGACTGACTGAACAACGAATGCAACAACAGAAGTTGGCTGGAATAAAAAAATGAAAAAGAAAAGTATCCTTTTTTTCCCCCCTCCATAAGAACATGATTTGGGTTTCTTTTGAAACTTTACTTTTCCAGCTTTCTCTTCCATGTGAAAGGCCGTTGAAAGAGTAACAGAACTAAAAATGTTTAAAGATAAATCAGCTACCTGCTGGAAATGTCATCAAACACCAGGATCTTATCATATGTGGTGGACCTGTTCTGAAGCAAAAAGGTACTGCTACAAAATTAAAATCTGGTTGGAAGAAATGATACAGCAACGTACTGAATTTAAACCAGAGTTGTTCCTATTGGGTATCTTTCCAGAAAAAATCAGTATCAGGAAAATGTATATTTGATTATACATGTAATAACAGCTGCAAGAATTGTGTATGCTCAAAATTGGAAATCAGAGAAAATACCTCTGGAAGAAGAAGTAATAAAACATTTTTTAGATTGTGCAGAAATGAATAGATTAACTTTGATGATTAAGGACAAGAAAGAATCAGAATATTTTAAGACATGGAATCATTTTTATAGTTGGTTGGAAAAGAGATATAAATGACTGATATTATAATTATGTATAAGTGATGATTACAACAATTCTTTAGCAATGAAATGTTAGAATGGTTTGGATGAAGATGAAGATAGAAGAAACTTATGGATGATGGAGAAGAAGCCCAGAAGATAACACCGAAATGTTACAGGGAAGGGAGGATTGATGTATTAAACATTTGCTTGTTTAAAAAAAATACTCAAAAAAAAAAAAAGAAAAAGAAAGAAAGAAAGAAAGAAAGAAAGTAATAGAACCAAGAAAATCTTTTTTGTTGTTTTTATGGTCCTTGAGGTGAATTCTGGCACTTAGTGACTATTGGAACAAGTTCCTGTGTTTTTCTTGGCAACTTGTTTAAGAGAAGCTAAAACATATGAAGAATGGTTACTGTTCTGTCCCCGTCCCACGCACGCACCCCCACAGATGGCCCAGAGTTAATAAGCCACACGACAAAACTCTTTGATGATAAAGCTGGCAGCAACCCAGTGGCTAGCTGCCAATTCAGACTTTACTCACACAAAACAAAGATTAGACTGCAGCTTTCCGATAAAACAGGCAGAGTGTCAATAATACAAGGATTAGTCCAAATGCAGTCCAATAAAACAGGCAAAATCCAGTAACGCAGAGATCATGGAGTATTTCCAGTTTTTGCTCATCACAAACTGAACCGGCCACCACACCCACATTTATACCCTGTGGGGTGTGGTCCAGTGACTCAGCTAATCTCTGGCACGCCTTCCCCTCTGCTGTGCATGCTTCTCCCTGCACCTCTGTCGAGGGTCCAGCCAGCACTTATCTTCCTCATCGCTGTCCACCTGTGGCTGCGGGGACGTGCTTGGCTCTGGGCCTATCTCTTGGCCTTCGGTGTCCTCCAGAGGCATTGCCAGAGAGGAGGGTCCTGGAGAGGGAGGCCTTGCCAACTCCTCCCCCTCACTCTCAGAGTCTGCATCTGTCGATAGCCCAGGCTCAGGCAACGGAGCCACAACAGTTACAGGAACTGGGCCAGTGGTGGGTTGCTACCGGTAGCTGCTGCGGCAGGAGGCTCCGCCCACCTGCCCAGACATCATCAAAAACGTTCTGCACATGCGCAGAAGTGCTGCACGCTCCCAATAGTGAACTGGTAGTGCCGGGATTTGACACCCACTACTGAACTGGGCATGGCTAGTCTAGTGAAAAGAAGGACCAAGGGAGACATGATAGCAGTCTTCCAATAATTGAGGGGCTGCCACAGAAAGGAAGGGGGTCCAGCTATTCTCCAAAGCACCTGAAGGCCAGATAAGGAATAATGGATGGAAACTGATCATCCCTTCAAGTAGTAACCTCAAGAGGGCCATGGAGTAGACAATCTTTCAAATATGAGCCAGCCGTGTGCAGCAGCTGCCAAAAAAAGCCAGAACAGTTCTAGGCTGCATAAACAGAGGGATAGAATCAAGATCACCCGTGATGTAAAAAAGATGTTGAGACTCTAGAAAGAGCACAGTGAAGAGCAACAAGGAGGATTAGGGGAAATATGAAGAATTAGTCTTCATAGACTGCCCTGAGTCTTCGGAGAGGGGCAGCATACAAATTGAATAAATAAATAAATAAATAGTTTAATAAAAAGAAGGACTAGGGCAGGGGTGAAATCTAAAATTTGTTACTACCGGTTCTGTGGGCGTGGCTTGGTGGGTGGTGGGGGTAATGTGACTGGGTGGGCGTGGCCAATTTTTTTTTTTAACTTTTAAAAGCATTTTTTCTACAACCTCTAAGAGGTTGTAAAAAAATGCTTTCAAAAGGCTCTGACGATCCCAGCTGAATTGCCTGATCAGCAGAGACTTTTTTTTCTTTTAAATGCCTCTGACGATCAGGCAACTCAGCTTGGATTGTCAGAGGCAATTAAAAGAAAAAAAGGTTTTTTTTCCTTTTAAAAGCCTTTGATGATCCCGGCTGAGCCGTGCAATCATCAGAGGCTTTTTTTTTTTTTACTTTTAAAAGCATTTTTTCGGCCAAAGAGGTTGTAGAAAAAATGCTTTTAAAAGTAAAAAAAAAAAGCTCTGATGATTGTGCAGCTCAGCTGGGAATGGCGGCGGGGGGGGCAGGGATTTTTGCTACTGGTTCTCCGAACCACCCGCCTCCATCACTACCGGATCGGGTGATCCGGTCCGAACCGGGAGCATTTCACTCCTGGATTAGGGTTGACATGATAACAGTGTTCCAATATCTAAGGGGCTGACACAAAGAAGAGGGGGCCAACGTATTCTCCAACGCATGTGACGGATGAACAAGAAGCAGTGGATGGAAACTAATCAAGGAGAGATCCAACCTACAAGTAAAAAGAAATTTCCTGACAGTAGGAACAACAAATCAGTGCAACAACTTGCCTCCAGAACCTTGTGGGTGATCCATCACTGGAGGTTTTTAAGAAAAAAATGGAGAACCATTTACCTGAAATAATACAGGATTTCCTGCTTGAGCAGGGGTTGGTCTACAAGACCTCCAAGGTCCCTTCCAACTCTGTTATTCTGGGTGCAATCCAAAATACTTTCAATTTACAAACTCCTGTATGCCTTGATCATAAGGGACTTCTGTGTTCTGTCCCCAACCACACGCACACACACCAACAGACGTTCAGGAGTTAAAGACCAAACCAGCCGGCAAAATCCTTTTCCTTATGATAACGGAACTTGGCAACAACCTAGTGGCTGCCTGCCAAGAGTTTATTATTTACGAAGAGGAGAGATAACTTCTCCCCACTTCTGATACATCAAAGGAAAGCAGCTCAATAATTACGGAATTAAATCAAGTCCAGAGATACTCCAGCAAAGTCTTAAAGCAAAAGTCCGGCAATGCAGAATGGCGTGGAAGCTTTCAGCTTTGTTCGTCACAAGGTTTGACTGGCCATCACGCTCCCTTTTATATCCTGTGGGGTGTGGTCCAGTGACTCAGCCTAATCTCGGGCACGCTTTTTCTTCTGTTGTGCGCGCTTATCTCTGCAACGCTGGCGTGGATCCAGCCAAGACTCATTACCCTCATCACTGTCCATCTGTGGCTGCGTGGACGTGCTTGGCCCCAGCCCTATCTCTTGCCCTTTGGCGGACACCGAAGGCATTGCCAGAGAGGAGGGTCCTGGAGAGGGAGGCCTTGCCTACTCCTCCCCTTCACTCTCGGAGTCCTCTTCTGCCGATGACACAGGCTCAGGTAACGGAGCCACAACATTCTGGATCATTTTCTCCAACCAGAAATGACCCATTCATCCCAGAAGAAAGTTCTTATAGTTCCTGATTATTGCGAAGGGCTGAGGTTCATGGAATAGCTTCTCCAGGGATGTCCTAGAGACAATTATTCTGTACAGTGTATAGTGAGAGTAATGTTTGTAGCAAAGAAGTAGCACAAGACAGAGAGGAACTATTAAGATTAAACATGCAGAGGGAAATGCAGCTAAGGACAGGTTCTCAAATATTAGAAAAGTGGTATATGATGAAAGTAAAACATACATGAAATAAATGGGATGCTTAGTGAATGGTTTGACACTATCCCGGGAGATAAGAAGAGTGAGTAGTTATCACTTGATTATTTAATGTACTTATAGATTAACATATATGGAATGCTTATGGTGACATTAAAGTTATGATGGATTGGAAAGCGAAGGTTTTTGTGATTTTGTATGCAGAAGACACCATGTTGTTAGCTAAGAAACAGAATAATTTGCCATGAATGTTAAAATAGAATGTACGATGCAACCAGGCATAAGGATCTTAAAAATAAATATGTGCGACCAAGGTAGTTGCATTTAACTGGGAACATAAAAATGGATTGGACAATTTTAAGTTATTCATAAATTGCAAGGGGGGTGGGGGTAAACAGCAAGTAAATGCACTTGTGTGCTTCAGTAGAGTGCTTAGTAAAACTGGGGAGAATGGATGGAGGTAGGTTAAGATCTGCCACTGGTAATAACGAAGTAGTAGGTAGAATACAATCGGTGGTGAGAAATTGATGTCTCTGAAAGGAATGGCTGTGTACGAAAGCGTGCTCCTAACCTCTTTATACTGTATGATACAGAAGTGAAAAACGGTTATGCCAAAAGAAACATAAAAATACGTGGAATGTGGTAGGAATCTGTTACTTAAGAGCAGACAGTGTGCGGCGGCAGCCTGTTCTGCCCCAGCTACGGACCCCAAAGAACGCAGCACACACAAAGTCCGTGCAAACCTTAGTTTACTAAATTAAATAGTCTTTTTTTTCAAACAAAGGCTGTTAATTAACTTTCTTAACAACCTACAAGAATCCAAAGAATAAATAATCGTAATCTTACTAGGATTGGCAGAAAGCCCAGAAGCAATTTGCAGAGAACTAAGATCCGGACGCGAAGGAGAAAGAATGAAGTTGTTCCCTGCAAATTGCCTCAGTCATTGTCCTTCCTTAAATAGGCTAAGGGAGTGGCCAATTAGCCCCAAGCCTTACTCTTGAGGAGACCTCCTCCTGAGGAGCCACTCCTGCCTTTTGGCAGCTCTGCGCGCCCGTGCATCAAGAAGAGGCTCCTCCTCTTCTTCCTCTTCACCCATGGAAGCTTCTGGAGGTTCTGAAGGCCCTGGCTGAATCCCCGCCTCTGGCACCACACCTTCTCCAGCCTCCTCATTGTCTGACTCAAGTGCCAGCTGCACAGGCTGCTGGCACAGCACCACACCAGCCTCCTCGCTGTCGGAATCAGTTACTAGCTGCACAGGCTGCTGATAGGCCACAACACAGCCAAAAAAGCCAATGCAATCCTAAATTGCATTAACAGAGGGATACAGTCAAGATCAAGGGAGGTACTAATACCACTCTATAAAGCCTTAGTAAGATCACACCTAGAATACTGCATCCAGTTTTGGTCACCACACTAGAAAAACGATGTTGAGACTCTAGAACAGTGATGGTGAACCTTTTCGGCACCGAGTGTCCAAACCAGAACAGGCATGCATCCGTGTGCGTGTGTGTGCACCGGAGCACTGGAAACACGAACACCAACTGGCTGGCTCCCGCATGTCTCTTTTTTGGCTGTTTTGGGGCCATTTTGGGGGCATTTTCAGGCGGTTTTCCAGTGCTCTGGTGCCCACGAAGACCAGCTAGCCGGCGCACAAGTGTGCTCCAGAAACCAGAAGAGCAACTGGCAATGGCGCGCGTACCCACAGAGAGGGCTCTGCGTGCCACCTCTGGCATGCATGTCATAGGTTTGCCATCATAGCTCTAGAAAAAGTGCAGAAAAGAGCAACCAAGATGATTAGGGGGCTGGAGGCTAAAACGTACGATGAATGTTTTAGCCTCCAGTCCAGGAACTGGGCCTGCCTAGTCTAGTGAAGAGAAGGACCAGGGGAGACAGGATAGCCATCTTCCGATACTTGAGGGGCTGCCACAGAGAGGAGGGGGTCAAGCTATTTTCCAAGGCACCTGAAAGCCAGACAAGGAATAATGGATGGAACTAATCAAGGAGAGATTCAACCTGGAAATGAGGAGGAACTTTCTGACAGTGAGAACAATCGACCAATGGAACAAAAGTTGCCTTCGGAAGTTGTGGGAGCTTCATCACTGGAGGCTTTCAAGAAGAGACTGGACTCCATCTGTCAGAAATGGTGTAAGGTCTCCTGCTTGGGTGGGGGTCAGGGGGTGGACCAGATGAGCTACAAGGTCCCTTCCAACTCTGTTAATCTGAAAAAGAAATATAGGTGGTAAAATGGAAAAAATCAAAATTAAAACGAATGGGCACTGAACAGACTGATGAAATACCAACATTACTTGTAACCCTGACAGAAGGACTAGAAGAATTATAATGAGGTCGGCAGTTTAGAAAGAAGATTGAGGATTGGATTGCAAAACTAATGTGCAAAATAACAGTGAATGAGTCTAGAAGGAACACACTCCAACCACCAGAGATGAAAACTGCTCTCATCCTTTTGGTCTTCTGGAAAGGTACCAAAATTTGGTTCTGCCAGTTGACCTGGGACCCCAAGGTGTGGGGGCGTTTGCTCTTCCCTGCCATTGTTTGATGGGGTAAGAAGATCTCATCACTGGGCCATCCGTCTCCTTGATTCTAATTTTTAGATAGCTTTCAAAATTTGAATCCTGCTCTGTCCCCGTCCCACACGTGCACACAAACAGACAGCCGGGGGTTAAATAAAGTGGCAGACAACCAATTCTTTCGATAAGACGCTTGGCAGCAACCCAGTAGCTGCTTGCCAAGAACTTTTACTCAATAAACAAAATACACACAGTCAAGAATTGTCCATTTCGTAAAATAAATCCAAGGCCAATAATGTTGTTTCCAAAGATGCAATGTGATTCGATAGTAGTTAGTTTTGTCTGTCACAGAGTCTGAATGGCCACCTCACCCCCTTTTATACCCTGTGAGGTGTGGTCCAGTGACTCAGCCTAATCTCTGGCATGCCTTTTCTTCTGTTGCGCACGCTTATCTCTGCGACGCTGCCGAGGATCCAGCCAAGACTCATTTCCCTCATCACTGTCCACCTGTGGCTGCGTGGATGTGCTTGGCCCTGGCCCTATCTCTTGCCCTTCGGCGGACACCGAAAGCATTGCCAGAGAGGAGGGTCCTGGAGAGGGAGGCCTTGCCAACTCCTCTCCTTCACTCTCGGAGTCCTCTCCTGCCGATGACACAGGCTCAGGTAACTGAGCCACAACAAATCCTTTCTATACTTATCATTTTTGTTGGGGGCGTGATGGCTCAAAGGTTAAAGATAGTGAGCTGGAGAACTGACAGACCAGGTTTGAGGCCTGAGCACCACGTGACAGGGTGAGCTCCCGTTCCTTGCTCCAGCTCCTGCCCACCTAGCAGTTCAAAAGCATGTAAATAGACTAGATAAATAGGTACCACTTCGGTGGGAAAGTAACAGCATTCCATGCGCCTTGGTGTACAGTCATGCGAGCCACATGACCACAAGAAATGTCTTTGGACAATGCTGGCTTCCTTAGCTAAAAATCGGAGATGAGCCCTGTCCCCTAGAATCAGATATAATTGGACAGGGAAAAAAATTACTTTTACTTTTATCTGTTTTTACTCTTTGTAAGCCGTCCAGAGTTGCCTTATCAGGCTGGATGGGTAGCATATAAGAGCTGCAGTGGCGTTAATTCTGCCCACTGCCAGCAGTTTGATCCTGACTGGCTCAAGATTAACTCAGCTTTCTATCCTTCCAAAGTCAGTAAAAATGAGGACCCGGATTATTGGGCGCAATATGCTGCCTCTTTAGACCAGGGGTGTCAAAGTGGATTTCTTCAAGGGCCAAATCAGCATTGTAGTTCTCCTCTGTGGGACAGCTGGGGGACGGGGAGATGCCCCCCCACCCCATTTTAATAATAATAATAATAATAATAATAATAATAATAATAATAATAATAATAATAGTTTTATTTATATACCGCCCATTCTCCCGAAGGACTCAGGGCGGTGTACAGCCAGAATTAAAATACAAATATAAAAATATACAATATCCTAGTTAAAATTAATTAAAATCATTAAATAGTTTTGGCCGAATTTTTAAAACCCAAAATTAAAAGCCAATTTAAAATCATTCAATTTGACAGCCCCGCCTGTCGGAACAGTAGGGTGTTGAGGGCACAGCAAAAAACCCGAAGGTCAGAGATGTTACGAATATCCGGGGGCAATTCATTCCAGAGAGCAGGAGCTCCCACAGAGAAGGCTCTCCTCCTGGGTGTCGCCAGCCAACGTAACTTGGCCGACGGCACCCTGAGGAGTCCCTCTCTGTGGGAGCGAACTGGTCGGTGGGAGGCTGTTGGTGGCAGAAGGCGGTCCCGTAGATATCCTGGTCCTATGCCATGGAGAGCTGTAAAGGTGGTGACCAACACCTTGAATTGCACTCGGAAGACCACTGGGAGCCAGTGCAGCTCGCGCAGGAGAGGTGTTACATGGGAGTAATGAGGTGCGCCCATAACCACCCGCGCGGCCACATTCTGGACCAGTTGGAGCCTCCAAATGCTCTTCAAGGGGAGCCCCATGTAGAGAGCATTACAATAGTCCAGATGGGAGGTGACAAGAGCATGAGTGACCGTGCGCAAGGCGTCCTGGTCCAGAAAGGGACACAACTGGCGGATCAGGTGAACCTGATAAAAAGCCCCCCTGGCTACGGCCGTCATATGCTCTTTTGGCTAGCAAAGTGCTACAGAAGGCCATCCAGGCCAAAAACGGGGTGCAGGGGGAGCTCACGGGGCCTCCTGCACCAGGGGTGGGTTCTAAATTTTTTTACTACCAGTTCTGTGGGCGTGGCTTAATTTGTGGGCGTGGCTTGGATGTCATGTGACTAGGCGGGCGTGGCTAGCTGGTCAGAGTCATTTCTGGAAGGTCCTCGCACTTACGACCAGTCCTCGCACTTACGACCCGACTCATTTGTTTGCTTTTAACACTGATCAGCTGTAGGGCAGCCCTTTTAAACAGTTTTTTTCCCTCTAGTCATCAGCTGGGACTCAGGAGGCAGCAATAGATTGGGGGTGGGACCAAATAAAAGGTAAGAATAACGTGGGTGGGGGGGTGGGAGGGCAGGGGGGGAGAGAACCGGTTCGGTGACGTCATATCATCACCGCTACTGGCTCAGCCGAACCGGACCGGACCGGGAGGAACCCACCACTGCCCTGCACCCCATTTTGGCCAGTAGAGGCCATCCAGGCTGAAAACAGGGCATAGGGGGCCACGTGCTCCCTCCCCATGCCCCATTTTGGCTGCCAGAAGCACCATGGGCCAGTCCTTTGCTATTTTCAGGCCAGCCCTGTGGGCCAGATTTAACCGCACACACCCCAGACTGGATCTGACCCGTGGGCCTTGAGTTGGACTGCTGTAGACCAATTAAAGAGGGCTGTAAAACACTGTGAAGCGGTATATAAGTCTAAGTGCTGTCGCTGTAAAAAAATAATAAATAAATTAGTCCTCTGTCACTCCGAAAGAGTTAATAATACAGATCTTTGTTAAGTGGGGGTGACAATTAGATGAGTTGCTCAGAACTAGGAGGGGCTATCGAAAGAGCTACCAGTGGAGTAATTGTGAGTGATGTGCCTCTTCCTTTTGCTGAATGGCTGCTTTTACGACGGGCGAGGGACGGATTTCACAAACCAGCCGAGGACTTTCTCCAACCCAAATAAGTCCGCTGAGCAATTAGCGGAAGCCTCATCAAGCATTTCTAATTTCTAATGAAGTTGAGTTTTTTTCTAAGTTGACGGTGGCATGATGGATTGCTTTCTGGGGCACAACAAGAAGAATTCGAAGTGGGTCTGTGTAGGAAGGAAGAGGAGAAAACAGGCTGAGGTTCTCCTGAAAAATCAGACCAGTGGCTCGAACAAGTTCTAGAGGAATAACATTGAAATGTAAAAAAAACTCTCCTTTTGTGTGTGTGTGTGTGTGTGTGTGTGTGTGTGTAGTTTCAATAGGTATATGACTCCAGGAGGAACTCAGAATCTAGAATTCAAGGAAAAATTCCTGACAATGAGAACAGTTCACTAGTGCAGTGATGGTTAACTATTTTGGTGCCGAGTGCCCAAAGCACGTGGGTGCGCAAATACATGTGTGCGTGCCTGGACCCCCAAAATGCAATGTGAGCGCCCCCCCGTGCATGCACCCCACCCCTATGCATGAGCCCCGCCTTCCACGCATGCGCCCCAGGCCCCCCCAGGCCCCATTTTGGCTTCCAGGTTGATGCAGGAGGCCTTCCAGGCCCAAAAGAGGGTGCAGGGGGGGTGCGTGGTGTGAACCCCCAAAATGCAATGCAAGCTCTCCCTGTAGCTTTCTTCACAAGCTACCATCATTCCATCCACCTACCCACTCATTCATCAATCTCCTTCCTCCCTCCCTCCCTTCATCTTACCTACTCACCCCTTTCTTCTCTTCTCCCTATCATCCATGCATTCAGCCACCCACTCACCTATCATTCCATCCATCCACCCACACACATCATTCATCAATCTCCTTCCTTCCTCTTACCTACTCACCCCTCTTCTCCCTATCATCCATTCATCCATCCATCCACCCACACACCCACACCGACTCATTCATCATTCATCAATCTCCTTCCTTCCGTCCGTCCTTCCTTCCTTCCTTCCTTCCTCTTTTTTTTTTTTTTTTAATTTGATTTATATGCCGCCCTTCTCCGGAGACTCAGGGCGGCTTACAGTGCGTTAAGCAATAGCCTTCATACTTTTGTATATTTATACAAAGTCAGCTTATTGCCCCCACAAACTGGGTCCTCATTTTACCTACCTTAGAAAGGATGGAAGGCTGAGTCAACCTTGAGCCTGGCGAGATTCGAACCAGCAGTAAATTGCAGGCAGCTGTGTTAATAACAGGGTGCTTTAAACCACTGTAGTACCAAGGCTCTTACTTAGTTACCCTTTTCTTCTCTTCTCCCTATCATCCATCCATTCACCCATCCACTCACCTATCATTCCATCCATCCACCCACACCGACTCATTCATCATTCATCAATCTCCTTCCTTCCTTCCTTCCTTCCTTCCTTCCTTCCTTCCTTCCTTCCTTCCTTCCTTCCTTCCTTCCTTCCTCTCTCAGAGAGATTGAGAAGCTCTACAGTTCCAAGAACCCATAAAGAAACGAAATTGGGTCTCTGCAATAGATTTGACAGTCCTCTGCATCAAAATCATAGCACACGGGAGAGACACTACTTGGTGTTATACAGAAAATGGAGAAGGTAATATAGGAAGCTCTCCAACTCTTTGTAGCTTGCTACATTTCTGCTAGCACCGATGGAGAAATCAGAAGTTCTCTTCTGATTGACTGAAAGCAAGTTCTCTACTTGCTTTCCACTTGGCAATTTAGAATCAAAGGCAACACTTCGTATTAAGGCTAGAAATGGACTAGACGTCCATGAAGTTCTCTAAGAGCAAAGTTCTCATCAACTAGTTCCTACACACTCAACCAACTCAAGTAGAGTGATCAAAGGTTGAGGAGGGCCACAGGGCCATCCGTGGGCCTCCTGACTTTTTAGTTGGCTGCAGAAATAGCTTTGGCAACGTGCTGATGGACACCTGGAGGTCACAGCTTCTCTGCCCTTGACTGCGTTTCCAGAGATAGGACAGCTCTGTCTTTTAACACCTTACATTATTGAGTCCAGCTGTTATTAAGCTTAGTGAGACCCCGCCACCTAATTCCATTTCTTTTCATCTGGAACGTGGCCAGGATGTTAAAATCTGGGCTCGGAAGATCAAACGCTTCACAGCTGACCAGTCTAAAATGAAGATGATGTGGAGGCTGAACTCTTAATAGATTTTTTGCTCAAAGCATCGAACAAAACCTGTCGTGCCGGAGGAAGGGACGAAGAGAATTAAAAGAGTAGAAGAAAGAGAGAGAAAGAAAGGGAAATACTTCCTTTGAGCAGAAACAAGCAAAGTTGCAAACTTCGAAATCAATTTGCAGGAGGCACCTTGCACTAACCAGGATGAAATTGAGTTTTCTCTGCTGGACGCAGGAATTCCATCAGAAAGGTCATCTTCTGTTTGGAAGCTGCTTGCAGCACCGTAAGGATGAGAAAGGTTTTCATGATCAACATCAGACTATGCCCTTGTCCTTCATAGTTGTAGCTGAGCTGCCGTATTCTATAATTTAGATCTCAGTTGAAGCAATGAGCGGTAATCATCTGTTCACTCAAGCAAGGCTTAAATCAAACTCTTCAGCTCCCTTATTATGAGACTGGTTTCTTAATGTCAGACAACTGAAGACTTTCTCCAAGAAAAAGCACTTGGTGTCTGAGCTAGTATGGCCAATGGTCCAGGTTTCAAAGAACTGGTGTCCAAAATTTGGGAGACCCATCAGAGTCTCTTCCATGAAAGTTAGTTTCTAAGTTCCGTAACGAGGAAATCCTAAAGGTGCTTTTTTCAAGATGCAACTGGACTTTCTGGTTTTTCTTTGAAGACGTTTCGCTTCTCACCCACTCTTTTGAAGAAAATAAAAAGTCCATATTTTGGACAGAGAGGACTTCTGGTTTGAAAGAGGGGTTAAAGGGGCTATCTATGTCAAAATTGAACAGCCCTCTCTCAACAGAGGGGGAAGGATATGACATCATCTATCTCCAATCTACAACACAGTCCTTTCAGCAGTTCCAAGAAGGCTCCACACCAATTTGCACCACTCAGCTGACCCTGAGGACACAGATAAACCTCCAGGTGACCTCAAAGACCTGCTAAAAGGATGTAAATGTCCAGCAGTCTGCAAGGAGTATAAATCCTTCCATTCCCCCACCATCCAGCCAGAGCTGAAGAAACTTCTTGGATGAGAAGCGAAACATCTTCAAAGAAAAACCAGAAAGTTCAGTTGCATCTTGAAAAAAAGCACCTTTGGGACAGCCATGACCTGGATGATGGAGAACCTCCATAGACACAACGTGGAAGGAAGTTCTTCTTTTGAGAAGAATATTTCAGCTCTTGTTTTGTAGAGAAGGAACTTGGTGTCTAAGCTGGCATGGCCAATAATCAAGGTTCAGAAGAACTGATGTCCACAATTTTGGTGATCCATTGGAATCTCTTCTAGGAGAGCTAGTTTCTGAGTTCCACAATGACAGAAGGAAGTTTCTCCTTTGAGAAGAACCTCTTGGCTCTTGCCTTGCAGAAAAGGAACTTGGTGTCTAAGCCAGCAGGGCCAAAGTTCACATTTAGATGAGCTGGTGTCCAAAATTTTGGTGAACCATTGGAATCTCTTCTAGGAGAGTTAACTTCTGAGTTCCACATGGAAGTAAATTCCTCTTTTGAGAAGAACCTCTTGGCTCTTGCCTTGTAGAAAAGGAAGATAGCATGGCCAAAAGTTCACATTTAGACAATCTGGTGTCCAAAATGTTGAGAAATGAGTAACTAACAGAAATCATTGAAGTCTCTTCTAGGAGAATCAACTTCTGAGTTCCACCATAAAGTGTAGGAAGGTGCTTCCTCTTTTGAGAAAATGCCTGTTTCACCTTCATCAGTAGTGGAGTCATGTCTGTTGTGACCTAGGCTTAGTGAGTTGTTACAAGACACAATTAGTCCCAAATAAACCTATTTTATTGTAACAGCTGAATATAATGTTCATTCCCAGCTGAGTCCCAAATAGTTGCAAAACAAGTCCTTTGGAAGAAGTCCTTTGGGATAATCACCAACCTTATCTTCTTTGACACCCTGCCAAAGGCCTTACTTGGCAAAGCCCCACACAATTCAGAAACAAACAAGAGATGCTGACTGGAAACAGAGTTAGCAACGTTGCTTTCCTGCAAAAAGGCCAAGAGCCGTTGCTGGTCTTTTAAGCCTTATGGGAGGGGCCAATCATCTCTTGGGACTGGCCCATGTTCCTCCCTAGCCTCCTCACTGTCCTCCGCTGCCAGCTCCACAGGCTGCTGGCAGACCACAACAATGTCTTGAAAGACTCCCATATAGTATCTCCAGAAGACAGCTACTTGACTTTTCAGAAATTCCTATGAAAGCTGAAGAACATACTTGAATTTCACCAGTACTTCTGCCTTCAGCATTCATGCAGTCAATCATTACCCCTTTTGTATAATTTTTTGGATTATGGCCTAACGCTTCTCAGCTGTGAGCAAGTTTTGGCTGCAGACATCACTGAAACATCTAGAAAACGTAATTCCCTCTGGCAGGTGTCAAAAACTACAAGATGGTCATGATGCAATGAGTCTGTGGGAATTGCAACATATGCAGGTAGGACTAAGTAATTGAGATGACTCTAAACTCCCAGGCATACATAATCAATCAGTAATAACACCAACCCAATAGGCTACAAGAAGTTACACTGAGAAGCTGGTGAGACCCTGATTTAACTGAAATCTAAGATCTACTGGAGAACCAAGATAGCAGAACTGAACATAGGAAATGGATTAACAGAATAACAAAGTTGGAAGAGACCCAGTCCAACCCCCTGCTCAAGTGGGAAACCCTATACCATTTAAATCAAATGGTTGTCCAACCTCTTCTTAAATACTGTTGTGACCCAGGCCCACATAGTTGATATTAAATGCAAAGAGTTCCAAAAAACAAACAGATTTTATTAAAACAGCTGAGAATTAACTCATTCTCAACGTATTCTAAATGAAATGAAAGCGAAGTCCTCAAAATACCAGTATTTAGTTTATCTCTGACCTTGGATAACTAGGCAAACTGCCAAAGGCTTTTCTTGGCAACAGTTCAGGAACAGAATAAAATTACTACAGCCAAACAAGAAGCAATTCTCTCAACGTTGTTTTCTGGCAAAGAGGCCAAGAGCCATTGCTGGTCTTTTAAGACTTATGGGCGGGGCCAATCATCTCTTGGCCCTACTCCCGAGTCGTCCTCTCTGCTTTAGCTGCTCCTGCCTTCTGGCAGCTCTTCTCATGCCTGCACTAGAACAGGCTCCTCCTGTTCCTCT
Source organism: Pantherophis guttatus (assembly GCF_029531705.1). The sequence goes on along the minus strand of NW_026844077.1, from coordinate 5,604,144 downwards.
GCCTCTCTGCTGTCAGCCTCCGGAGTCTGCGCATCACTCCCCGATGGCCCTGGCCCCATCTCTGCCTCCGACGAAGAGCCCTCATCCGGGCCTTCCCCAGCCTCCAGGACTGGCCCATGTTCTTCCTCAGCCTCATCGCTGTCCAACTCCCACTGCCAGCTCCGCAGGCTGCTGGCGGACTACAACAAATACCTCCAATACCCACAACTTCTGGAAGCAAACTGTTCCACTGATTGTATTCACTATTAGGAAATTTCTCCTTGGTTCTAGGTTGGTTCTCTCCTTGATTAGCTTCCATCCATTGGTTATTGTCCTGCCTTTAGTTGCTTTGGAGAATAGGTTGACCCCCCCTCTTCTTTGTGGTGACCCCTCAGATATTGGAACACTGCTATCACGTCACCCTCTTCATTAAACTAGACATACCGAATTCCTGCAACTGTTCTTTATATGTTTTAGCCTCTAGTTCTCTAACCAGCTTTGTTGCAATTGATCCAGTCTTGCCAGAAATGAATCTGGATGGAAACATAGATAGGATCACATCATGGTTTTGCTGTGCATGTCAACAAGCACAACGCATGGGCATTGCAGAAAGAACAGTTATCTCCTGTGACTCCGCAGCAACCGCATCTTGAGAGAGTTTTCCCATCACAATGCAGAAACAAGGATAGCTTGAATTGTCACAACAATGCCATGGCGTGGAAATGGACACAGAAGGGTAGCCTGGCATCATTTTGCCACCTGTTCCAACCTGCCACATAGCAATAGCACTTAGACTTATATATCACTTCATAGTGCTTTTACAGCCATCTCTAAGTGGTTTAGAGTCATCCTCTTGCCCGCAACAATCTGGGTCCTGATTTTACTGACCTCGGAAGGATGGAAGGCCGAGTCAATCTTGACCCTGGTGAGATTCGATCTGCCAAACTGCTGGCAGCCGGCAGTAATGAGAAGTAGTCTGCAGTACTGCACTCTAACCACTGCGCCACCGTGGCTCATAAACTATCTTTTCTGTTGTTGTTGTTGTTGTTTTGTTGTTGTTGTTGTTGTATAGTAGTAGTAGTAGTAGTAGTAGTAGTAGTAGTAGTTTGCTTTGCCTTAATGATCAGGCCAGTTCCTATCCTCTAATCCAGGGGTGTCAAATTGATTTCATTCAGGACCGCATCAGGGTTGTGTTTCACCATGGGACTGGGAATGGAGGGTGGCAGGGTAGGCATGGCCAGCTTGACGTCACTCATGTCGGGAGCACCTGTGCTGGCCTGAGCACTCTGCCAGTGAAAATGGGCTCCCGAGTTCCGTTTTTGGCTACGGCGGCCTCCTGCAATCCTCTGCCAGCGAAATTGGAGCTGGCAGAGGCACCATGGGCCAGTCCTTTGCTGTTTCCAGGGTGGTCCCGCAGGCCAGATCTAAGCACCCCATGGGCCAGATCCAGCCTATGGACCTTGTGCTTGACACCCCTGCTCTAATCAAACATTCTGCAGCATATTTGAAGATGTCTCCCAGAATATCTCGGCTCCTGGAAGGCAGAATCAATGGTATTTAGGTAAGAAGGCCTTGTTGGGATGGGATGGGATGGGATGGGATGGGATGGGATGGGATGGGATGGGATGGGATGGGATGGGATAGGATAGGACAGGACAGGACAGGACAGGACAGGACAGGACAGGACAGGACAGAATAGAACATGGGATAGAATAGACTGGGCCTGGTGGCTCAGCAGACTGATAGCATTGTGATTAACACCAGCTGTCTGCAATTACTGTAAGTTCGAATCTCACCAGGCTCAAGGTTGACTCAGCCTTCCATCCTTTCTAAGGTAGGTGAAACGAGGACCCAGTTTGTGGGGGCAATAAGCTGACTTTGTATAAATATACAAAAGTATGAAGGCTATTGCTTAATGCATTGTAAGCCGCCCTGACTCTCCGGAGAAGGGCGGCATATAAAATCAAATTAAAAAAAAAAAAGAATAGAATGGAATGGAATGGAATGGAATGGAATGGAATGGAATGGAGTAGAGTAGAGTAGAGTAGAGTAAAGTATAGTATAGTAGAGTAGAGTAGAGTAGAGTAGAATAAGGAATAGATTAAAATGTAGAATGGAATGGAATGGAATGGAATGGAATGGAATGGAATGGAATGGAATGGAATAGAATAGAATAGAATAGAATAGAATAGAATAGAATAGAATAGAATAGAATAAATAGAATAGAATAGAATAGAATAGAATAGGAATGGAATGGAACAGAATGAAATTAGAAGGAATAGAATAGAATGGAATAGAATAGAATGGAATAGAATAGAATAGAATAGAATAGAATAGAATAGAATAGAATAGAATAGAATAGAATAGAATAGAATAGAATAGAATAGTTGGAAGAGACCTTGGGGGTCTTCTAATCCAGTGGCCCCCAACCTTTTTGGCACCAGGGACCAATTTCATGGAGAAAGATTTTTCCAGGGGCCGGAGTGGGTGTAGTTTTGATATTAGAACCCTGCTATCATGTCACCTCTAGATAGCACAGCCCATTGTCATCCCTTCTGTTGTTTTCTTCTAAAATACTAATAATGAACACACACACACATATACAAACACAGGCACAAAATCAGTTCCTGCACCATCAAAAGCAAAAACTTGCCTTTTGCCAGCACACTAAGCTGCTCTGGATCATAAAATCTTTTATGAGTCCCAGGCACAACTGGCCACATGCATAAAAACAGCAAAAGTTTTCTTTCAAAATATTAAATAATTCATTGTTGGATAAATATTTCACATGGACATGATCCAAGTGTGCATGACTTCATTGTGTATGTCAGTGGCAAAGGGAAGATTAGAGAACTTAGAAAAAAGCTGAATGGTAAAATTGGTTACAAAGAAGTAAGACAAGAAAAATTTTCTCCCTCCCTCCCTCCCTCCCTCCCTTCCTAACTTTCTTCCTTCCCTCCCTCCCTCCCTCCCTTCCTAACTTCCTTCCTTCCCTCCCTCCCTCCCTCCCTCCTTCTCTTCCTTTGTATCTTTTCAGCTGACAATCTCATATCTTTAACCATTCGTTCTCCAGCTGGGACACGCCACTGATGCTGAGAAGAAATGGATTCAGAAGCCAGCTGCCAGAAAGCAGGATTCTTTTAATGTAGGAAGGCAAGAAGCAAACATGACATAGCTCGAGCGTTCCTGGCTTGCAAGGAGATTGGGGAGGCAAGCCCATGCCTTCTTATACTTGATTTTCCTTTGAAGCTCCTATAGTTTGATGGGTTTTGATGTGTGCCTTTGGTTGAAGTGCTTGCCCTGGATCCTGTCTTCCTGCCTTAATGGGTTAATCCTTATTCTTCCTTATTAATATGACCCAAAATATTGCATTCTTCTAGGAGAGGAGTGGGTGCTAACCTTCTATACTTCCTATCTTTAGGTGTTGTGACCTAGGCCCAAGTAGTTATTACCAGACACAATCAGTCCTAAACAAACATATTTTATTAGAGCAGCTGAGAGTTACTTCATTCTCAGCTTAGTCCAAATTAAATCCAAAACAAATTCTTCATAAACAATCCTTCGGCCTTATCACCAACCTTTGTCTACTTTGGCACCCTACCAAAGGCTTTTCTTGGCAAAAGTTCAGAAGGAAGAGATGCTGACAAGAAACAAATGTGGCAATGTTGCTTTTCTACAAAGATCCAAGAGCTGTTGCTGCTCTTTTAAGCCTTCTGGGAGGGGCCAATCATCTCCTGGCCTTACTCCCAAGTTGTCCTTTTTGCTTCAGCTGCTCTTGCCTTCTGGCAGCTCTGTGCATGCGTGCACTAGGAACAGGCTCCTCCTGTTCCTCTGCCTCTCTGCTATCCTCCTCTGGAGGCTCCGGAGTCCGTACATCGCTCCCAGATGGCCCTGGCCCCATCTCTGCCTCTGACGCAGAGCCCTCGTTCGGGCCTTTCCCAGACTCTAGGACTGGCCCATGTTCTTCCTCAGCCTCATCGCTGTCCGACTCAGCTGCCAGCTCCACAGGCTGCTGGTGGACCACAACATTAGGATGATCCTGCTAGATCTTAATTCCTGAATCTAAAACGGGAGCGTTTATCTGTAGTTTCTTCCTTGACTCTTGTCAATTCTTCTAGAGTAATTTGGCTTCCACCAAAAAAAAAAAATTACTCTTTGTGTATTCAAGGACTTTATAAAGTGTCTTTATAAAAGTGCATATGACAGATTCCATTCTGAATTATTCCTCCTTCCTTCCTTTCTGCTTCCTTCTGTACTCCCAGCGATGTGAATCACTTCTACTCGAAATGTAACAGGTTGGGTTGAAAAGAGAGGAATCCGAGAGTTCTCAGATGTATGTTTTTGTTTCTGTTTTTTTAAAAAAGTAGGTTTGGGGGATAAGCAGCCAGCAGTAAATCTTTTCAGGGGAAGCATCCTATTTTGCTTTCAGATAATTAATTACTATTAAGGCAATCAATTCAACTTAGCAGAAATCTGTGACTTTATGGACCAATAAATGCCTGCACCACGCAGGAAGAGCAATCAAGCACTGTCAGTTGTTTATGAACTATTCATCTTGGTAAGTGCCTGAGCATAAACAAAATATCTTCTTTTTTTCTTTTTTCTTTTTTCTTTTCTTTTTCTTTTTTCTGCTGAGATTCCTTGAAAATATCCATCAATTTGAGTTAAAATTTGGGTAGAGATATGCTTGGAAATCACTCAACAGAGAGTGTTTTTTCATCTTTTGTGATGAGAAACTCAAAAGGAAGAAAATAGGTTTCCCAGGATGCTACTTGGAGTGTTGCCATACAATGCATTAGATGAATGGTTTCTCTTCTCCTTCCCTTTGCCTTTGCCTTTCTTCTCCTTCTCCTCCTCCTCTAACTTTTCCCCCTTCCCTTTCTCCTCCCCCCCTCCTCCTCCTCCTTCCTCTCCTCCTCCTCCTCCTCCTCCTCCTCCTCCTCCTCCTCCTCCTCCTCCCCTTTCACTTTCTCTTTCCCCCTCCCTTTCTCCTCCCCTCTCCTCCATCATTTACTCTGACCCATATAATGTGAACCTATAGCTACCAATAACTGTTAAACAAGCATCTTGGATTACATTTCGACCTTGAGCAAATTAATAGAAGAGAACCTATGTAACTCAGGTTTGAACTGTACAGTCCTTGGTGCTCTTTGAGCGAAGTTGTTTTCTTGCAGATGTTTCATTACCCATTTAGGTAACATCATCAGTGAGTGTGAGGTTTGCTCTCTGTTTATAGGCGGTAGCTTCTCCTGCTGGTGTTGAGTGGGAGAGTGGTTCTCTCCTTGGTAGTGCCTCAATTAAGATATTGTTTTCTGCTTGTTGGTCTGGTGTTAATCCCTGCTTATCTGGGTGTTTGCTGCTGGAAAGTAGGTATTCTAGTTCTTTGTTTCCTTTTTAGCTTTTTTTATTGTCTTTTTTTAAAGGTGTGTAAATGTGGGGAAACCAGATTTATTTACTTTAATCAGAGCTGCTCAGCTTTGATGGGAGCCCAATATATATATATATATATATATTCTTACTTCTTCGTAGGGTTTATGTGTGTGTTTTCGCGGGTGTTTGTATGTGGGTCTTTGGTTATTCGGGTTTTCTCCCGCGTAAAATTGGAGGTTTCTTGGCGACGTTTCGACGAAGTCTCATTCGTCATCTTCAGGCTGGTGTTCTCGGCTTCGTGCTTCCAGGAGCAATGTGAGATCGCAGCTGTCTCTTCCTTTTAACTGCTAGTGGGGGTGTGAGCTGATTGGGTGGGAACTTGGCTGTGTTCTGATTGGGTGGAGGTGTGTTCTGATTGGTTAGGGGCTTGGCTGTGCTCTGATTGGCTGGGGGGTTGGTTGTGCTCTGATTGGCTGGGGGTGTGTTCTGTTTGGGTGGGGGCTTGGTTGTGCTCAGCTTAGTCTGAGTTGCAGGGGGATTTGAGCTGGTGAGCTGCATTGTTGTTGTTTGGCTTCGTGTTTGTGGCCGTGCGAGCTCTTCATGGTGGGTGTCAGTCTGCTTCATGTATGGATTGGAGGGGTTTAAAGTGGCTAATGATGCAGCTGCGGTCTGGCTTCTGGTCCTTGGTCGTGGCTCATTATCAGTGTGGGTTGACACCAGACCCACACTCACGAGAGCCACACAGGATGTCACCACCACACATCCACGCAGAAAGCAGACTCAAACCCACACTGATAAGCTGCGATCTCACATTGCTCCTGGAAGCACGAAGCCAAGAACACCAGCCTGAAGATGACGAATGAGACTTCATCGAAACGTCACCAAGACACTTCCAATTTTACGTGGGAGAAGACCCGAATAACCAAAGACCTAGATAGATAGATAGATAGATAGATAGATAGATAGATAGATAGATATAGATATAGATATAGATATAGATATAGATATAGATATAGATATAGATAGATAGATATAGATATAGATATAGATATAGATATAGATATAGATATAGATATAGATATAGATATAGATATAGATATAGATATAGATATAGATATAGATAGATAGATATATCTATGATAGATATATAGATAGATATACATATCTATCAGTTTTCATTCTTTTCACAGCCTGAAAACATCATGTCGCAACTTGGAAGGTTCATTCCTGCTGAGCCCGTTCCATTTTTCTCAGTAATTAAATGCTCTTGTTCGTCTAGTCTTTTCTTTTTCTTTTAAAAGAAGAAACCTTTGTCCAAAATTGCTTTCGCTAATTTCATTCCGATGGGCTTTATTTGGCTAGCAGCTGAGATAAAGCCCGAAATCTGTGTCTCTCATCATCCACGATGCCTTAAGCACATTCATTTAATGGTGATATCACCTTGACTTCCCAGTTCCCTTTAAAGATGATTTCAACACAACACGTGGCTTCTGTTAGTGCAAAACGTCCAATGTATTTTGAAAGCAACTGTAAAAGGTGCTGATTGATTTGATATTGTTGGAAGAAATGTGCATCTGGGTTCAGTTCCAAGTGGGGGAAGAAAGACACTGGAAACATGGAGGCTGCTTGGAAAGATGGTTTTAATGGTGGACAGAATCACATGCCTTGAAGATCTTGGGTGAAGAAAAAAAGGGAAGAGATGCTGAAAGTGCTTGGTTTTATGTCCTCTCTGGGTGTTCTGTCCCCAACCACCCATACACACACCAACAGACGTTCAAGAGTTAAAGACCAAACCAGCCGGCAAAATCCTTTTCCTTATGATAACGGAACTTGGCAACAACCTAGTGGCTGCCTGCCAAGAGTTTATTATTTACGAAGAGGAGAGATAACTTCTCCCCACTTCTGATACATCAAAAGAAACAGCTCAATAATTACGGAGTTAATCAAGTCCAGAGATAATCCAGCTAAGTCTTATAGCAAAAGTCCGGCGATGCAGAATGGCATGGAAGCTTTCAGCTTTGTTCGTCACAAGGTTTGACTGGCCACCACGCTCCCTTTTATATCCTGTGGGGTGTGGTCCAGTGACTCAGCCTAATCTCGGGCATGCCTTTTCTTCTGTTGCGTGCTCTTATCTCTGCGACGCTGGCGTGGATCCAGCCAAGACTCACTACCCTCATCACTGTCCATCTGTGGCTGTGTGGACATGCTTGACCCCGGCCCTATCTCTTGCTCTTCGGCGGACACCGAAGGCATTGCCAGAGAGGAGGGTCCTGGAGAGGGAGGCCTTGCCAACTCCTCTCCTTCACTCTCGGAGGCCTCTCCTGCCGATGACACAGGCTCAGGTAACGGAGCCACAACACTGGGCTTTTGAATTTTGATCTTGCATTCTGATTGGTTGTCAGACTCCCATGGGGCCATGCAGGGGTAACTTTGTAGGTTGTCTTTTCAGCTCCAGGCTTGGTTGAGCCTTGCTGGGTGATGCAATCTGTGGTTAGTTCTGTTGCTAGAGAGCTAATCCTATCTTTGTTGGATCTTGGGTGAGGGCACTTGCTTATGAATACACCTAGCTATCTCTTTATCTCTTAAATGCGGACATCTGCTGTGGGCTATTGAGAGTGTGGGGGCTATTAAGAATGAGTTTGCTTCCTGACTAAAAAAAAGTTTCTCCATTTCTCATCCAGGGAGGTATAATATTCTGCCTTTTTAATATTTCCTAGAATATTTCATTTTTCTAGGACAGGGATAGGTGCTAACTTCCTACAATATGATGGTGATGGGTCATTCAACTGGTGTCAACTCTTAGAGTCTATCCAGGTGAATTATTTTCAAGACAATTTGTCCCCAACCTTCAGGTTTTCCAATGGTAGACCCTTTGTCACTGCAGACCTGTCTTTTTGTGGGTCATCCTCCCTTCTTTTATGCCACCATTTTTCTGTCCCAGCATTAGAGACTTCTCAGAAGGGTTGTGTCATCACATGAGATATTTAAAGATTGATAGTTTGAGCCTGGCCATCATGCTTTAAGAGAGAACTCTTTCTTTCTTTCTTTCTTTCTTTCTTTCTTTCTTTCTTTCTTTCTTTCTTTCTTTCTTTCTTTCTTTTTATTTATTTATTTATTTTTATTTATTTCTGTTCTATTCATTTGTTTTCTAGTCCTAACCATAACCATAACCCTATCCCTAACTCTATTCTCAGTAATGGTTAAGGTGCTGACCTATAAATCATTAAGTTCTACACTTGCTTTAGGCATGATAGCCAGCTGGGTGGCTTTGGTCCAATCACCAGGAGATGCTGAATTCTAGTCCCACTTTAGGCATGAAGGCCAGCTGGGTGACTATGGTCCAACCTCTAGGAGATGGTGAGTTCTAGTCCCACCTTAAGCATGAAGGCCAGCTGACTGACCTTGGTCCAATCACCAGGAGATGGTGAATTCTAGTCCCAATTTAGGCATGAAGGCCAGCTGGGTGACTTCGGTCCAATCACCAGGAGACTGTGAGTTCTAGTCCCACCTTTGGCATGAAGGCCAGCTGGGTGCTTCCAACACAAATGATGTTGAGCTGGCCACACCCACCCTGGCCATGCCCACCTGAGGTCAAACACAACCCTGATGCGGCCCTCAATGAAATCGAGCTTGACACCCGTGCTCTAACTGGTTTACAGAATCAGCATATTGCCGCCAATAACATGGGTCCTCATTTTACCGACCTCAGAAGGATGAAAACTGAGTCAATCTTGAGCCTCATCAAGATCGAACTCCTTGTCGGCAGAGTTAGCCTGCAATACTGCATTCTAACCACCACGCCACCAGGGCTCAACAACATCCTAACTGCTTCCTCTTTGTTTTCGTCTTAAGCGATCCCTCTTCAAAGCTCAGGATTGGGTTGGTTGGTCAGTTGGTTTTGAAAGCAAGATGGGCAAACCTCTCTGTGCAACTTTTAAATAAAAGAAAAATTCACTTTAGGTTGACATTTGTGTTAATGCACGGTGGCAGGTGAATTAGGCAAGGAGTTAATTAAAATCTGAGAGTTAATTAATGAGATCTACATTAAAATCATTACTTCATCCAAATGAGAGTGATTAGGGAGCAGTTTTATTCTCCCGAGTATTCACGGTGACACACCGCATAAGTCTTTCAATGTGAAGCAAATAATCCTGTGGCCCTCCTATTTGTTCTGACTTTGGCACCATTGTGTCACTGATGATTTCCAAGGTACAAGGTTGGGGAGGAAATCGAGTTGTTGAAAAGATCCTTTCCCTCCACAAAACCAGAGCTAAAAACGGAGAGTACGTCCAATGACTGGAACCAGTTTTTGGACTGATGAAATATTAATTCACTATCTTAGCTGACTGAACAAATGGGGTATGAGAAGAAAGATGTTACATGATGTTGCTTCATTTCAAAGGTTCATTACTTCTCATGTATTTCATGGGGATCGAAATTAACTTCTAAGTAAGGGTGATTAACCCAGAAGGAAGTTGCATCTGGATGACTTTCTCTAGGCCGTGATGGCGAATCTATGGCACATGTGCCACAGGTGGCATGCAGAGCTCTCTCTGTGGGCACGTCAGCTGTCGCCCCAGCCCAGCTCCACCGTGATGCACACATACCACCCGCCACCCAGCTGGTCTTCAGGTCTCTACCGCGCTTATGCGGGTAGTGGGGCACATGCAGGGGATGCATGCGTGCATGCGTGGGAAGGTGGGGTGCATGTGCAGGGGGTTGCTCACATTGTATTTTGGGGGTTCACACATGTGTGCACTTCCCTGTGCCCCGTTTTGGGCCTGGAAGGCCTCCTGCACCAACCTGGAAGCCAAAACAGGGCACGTTTTGAATAACTGCCATTATTAAGTTAGTCAGTGTTGTGGTCCACCAGCAGCCTGCAGAGCTGGCAGCAGAGTCAGACAGTGAGGAGGCTGGGGAGGACAATGGGCCAGTCCTGGAGTCAGGGGAAGGCCCGGACGAGGGCTCTGCATCGGAGGCAGAGATGGGGCCAGGGCCATCTGGGAGCAATGTGTGGACTCCGGAGCCTCCAGAGGCGGATAGCAGAGAGGCAGAGGAACAGGAGGAGCCTGTTCCTAGTGCACACATGTGCAGAGCTGCCAGAAGGCAAGAGCAGCTAAAGCAAAAAGGACGACTTGGGAGTAAGGCCAGGAGACGATTGGCTCCTCCCAGAAGGCTTAAAAGAGCAGCAACGGCTCTTGGGCTCTTTGTAGGAAAGCAACATTGCTACATTTGTTTCTTGTCGGCATCTCTTGCTTCTGAACTTCGTGGGGCTTTGCCAAGAAAAGCCTTTGGCAGGGTGCCAAAGAAGACAAAGATCACAACAGTCACATGGTTGTTAAGTGAATTTGGCTTCCCCATTGACTTTGCTTGACAGAAGACTGCAAAAGGTGATCACCTGACCTCAGGACTCATCATAAATCTGAGCCAGTTATGCAATCATCATAAATATGAACCAGTTGACCAGAGTCTGAATTTGGATCATGTGACCTTGGGGATGCCACAAGTCATAAGTGTGAAAAATGGTCCATAAGTCCATTCTTAATGCTGTTGTAACTTTGAATGGTCACTAAATGAATGGCTGGAAATCGAAGACCACCTGTCATCAAATCGACTTGACATTTAATCATAATTTCCTTAATCATTTCTGATATTATGAAAATTAATCATCCACTTCGACTGAGCTAATGTTCTAAGGTATTCCTGCCTGAGCAGGGGGCTGGACTAGAAGACCTCCAAGGTCCCCCCCCCTTTTTTTGCTTTAATTTATATGCCGCCCTTCTCCGGAGACTCAGGGCGGCTTACAATGCGTTAAGCAATAGCCTTCATACTTTTGTATATTTACACAAAGTCAGCTTATTGCCCCCACAACTGGGTCCTCAATTTACCTACCTTAGAAAGGATGGAAGGCTGAGTCAACCTTGAGCCTGGTGAGATTTGAACTTGCAGTAATTGCAAGCAGCAGATGTTAATAACAGTGCTTAGTCCACTGTACTACAGGCCCTTCCAGCTCTATTCTCTATTCTCAGTTTCTCTTATCCATTTTGCATCTTTATTACATTCTTTGGGATTTTCCAGAATGCCACTGCAAAATTTATTTATTTATTTATTCATTTTTATCGGGACAAGCATCTACGTTACTACAAACTTTTCAGCCAGTGCATTCTTAAACAAATTCTGGTTTGTTCAAATGCTTATTTTGCAAAACGTTAATTTGTTCTATCTACATATCACTCAATTTTCTTTGAAATAGCCATGACTCGCTGTTTTAATTCTTCTGAAATTTCTTTCATCACTTTATGGCAAGATTACATCTTTGCAATAAACTTTCCTTGATCTTTACTATTTTGCAATTTCAGTTCCTTGATGTTCTTGAGAGATTGCTGATATCGCCTCTTCATTTACTGATCTTCCTTTCCGATGGAATTTTCCATTTGGGTGACTGATTTTTGAGGCTTTTGTGTTTACATCATGGTAACCTAACTCTAATTTAAATATGAGCCAGCCATGTGTGCAGCAGCTGCCAAAAAAGCCAACACAGTTCTAGGCTGCATTAACAGAGGGATAGAATCAAGATCAGGTGAAGTGTTAATAGAAGGAGCCTGGATAGCTCAACAGACTAAAAGCCTGTTATTAACATTCAGCTGTCTGCAATTATTGCATGTTCGAATCTCCCCAGGCTCAAGGTTGACTCAGCCTTCCATCCTTTCTAAGGTAGGTAAAATGAGGACCCAGTTTGTGGGGGCAATAAGCTGACTTTGTATAAAATATACGAAAGTATGAAGGCTATTGCTTAACGCATTGTAAGCCGCCCTGAGTCTCTGGAGAAGGGCGGCATATAAATCAAATTTTTAAAAAAAATACCACTTTATAAGGCCTTGGTAAGGCTACACTTGGAATCCTGCATTCAGTTTTGGTCGCCACGATGTTAAAAAGATGTAAAAATGACTCTAGAAAGAGAGCAGAGAAGAGAAGAAACAGCTTGCCTCTCAGAGTTGCAGGTGCTCCATTGTTCAAGGTTTTCAAGACAAAATTAGACAACCTATTGGTCTGGGATTTTATGAGGCTTCCTTCCTCATAAGGAAGTGGGGTTAGATCAGAGGACCTCCAAGGTCTCTTCCAGTCCTATGATTAGTGAGAATTGTTTTTTTCCAGTTTTTTTATTTTTTAAAACAAACAAACATTTAATACATCAGTCATTCCGTGTGACGTCTTGATGTGTCTCCAATTGTTCTTCTTTTTGTTATTTCTTCTGTCGAATCAATTACAATGACAACAATTCATCATTAACAAAATATTCTGATTATGGCATTTTTATGTATAACTATTATTTTACTTATTTATATCTCTTTTCTAACCAATAGTACAACTGATTCCATATCTTAAAGTATTCTGAATCTTCTCTTTCTTTAATCATCAAAGTCAATCTATTCATTTCTGCATAATCTAATTTTTTTTTAATTATTTCTCCTTCCAAAGGTATTCTCTCTGCTTTCCAGTATTGTGCATAAACAATCCTTGCAGCCGTTATTACATATATAATCAAATAAATATTTTCTTTGGTATTTTTTTCTGATAGGATACCCAATAGGAACAGTTCTGGTTTTAAATCAATGCATTGTTGTATCATTTCTTCCAGCCATATCTTAATTGTATTCCAATAATCTTTTGCTTCTGGACATGTCCACCACATATGGTAATAAGAACCTGGTAACTGGTGACATTTCCAACATTTAGCTGACTAATCTTTAAACATTTTTGCCAGTTTCTCAGGGGGGATTAGTGAGAATTGTTGTTGTTAGTTGCGAAGTCATGTCCGACCCATCGCAACCCCATGGACAATGTTCCTCCAGGCCTTCCTGTCCTCTCCCATCCTCTGGAGTCCATTTAAGCTCACGCCAACTGCTTCAGTGATTCCATCCAGCCACCTTGTTCTCTGTTGTCCCCTTCTTCTTTTGCTCTCCATCGTTCCCAGCATTAGGCTCTTCTCCAGGGAGTCCTTCCTTCTCCTTAGGTGGCCAAAGTATTTGAGTTTCCTCTTCAGGATCTGGCCTTCTAGAGAGCAGTCAGGGTTGATCTCCTCTAGGACTGACTGGCTGGATCGCCTTGCAGTCCAAGGGACTTGCAGGAGTCTTCTCCAGCACCAGAGGTCAAAGGTCTCCATTCTTTGGCGCTCAGCCTTCCTTATGATCCAACTTTCACAGCCATCCATTGCAACTGGGAAAACCATTGACTGTACGCACTTTTGTTGACAGGGTGATGTCTCTGCTTTTTAGCATGCTTTAGTGAGAATAGGAAGTAGCAAAAGTTCAAAGAAATAAAAATACAGGAAAAGCCCATCAAAAACGTTAGAGATAGCAGCGGGGAATCAACCTAGATAAATTTCTCTCGGTTTTTTCCCCCCCAGAAATACATTTAATTTCCCTGAGTGTTTTTCCCAATGTCTTTGTCTCACACATTTCCGCACAAGGCAGATTTTAATGGCTACTGGAGCCATAGAGAGGAGAGACTGCACTGCTGTCTGTCAGAAATGGTGTAGGCTCTCCTGCTTGGGTGGGGGGTTGGACTAGATGACCTACAAGGTCCCTTCCAACTGTGTTACTCTGTTATTCATGTCAACAGAGATGGCCATTGGCAGAGTTTTAACGGCAGAAATACAGCATCGCAGGAGAGAATGGCTTTCCCTGCACAAAACTGTTTAAAATCTCAGTCAGAGGCATACAAATGGCGAGGCAGTCATTAGCAATCCTCGGGTGTCATGTTAAGTTGCCCATTTAGCATCAAATTATGTTGATTCTTCTGTTCTGTAGGACATACTCATGCATAGCGGAGGGGCTGTTGAAATGTTTATGCATTATAATATTTGGAAGAAAACGAGCCAAGCTCTTATTAAAGTCCTCATGCCGAGTTTACATCAAGTCAATTCCTTAAGGAAAGAAGCGAGGAGGAGGAGGAAGAGGGGGAAGAGGAGGAGAAGGAGGAGGAGGAAGAGGAGGAGGAGGAGGAAGAGGGGGAAGAGGAGGAGGAGGAGGAGAAGGAGGAAGAGGAGGAAGAGGAGGAAAAGGAGGAGGAAGAAGGAGGGAGGAGGAGGAGGAAGGAGGAGAAGAAGGAAGGAAGGAAGGAAGAAGGAAGGAAGGAAGGAAGAAAAGAGAGAGAGTTTATATCAAGTCAATTCCTTAAGGAAAGAAGCAAGGAGGAGGAGGAAGTGGGGGAAGAGGAGGAGGAAGAGGAGGAAGAGGAGGAAGAGGAGAGAAAAGGAGGAGAAAAGGGGAAAAGGAGGAGGAAGAAGGAGGAGAAGGAAAAAAGAAGGAAGGAAGGAAGGAAGGAAGGAAGGAAGGAAGGAAAGAGAGAGAGAGTTTATATCAAGTCAATTCCTTAAGGAAAGAAGCAAGGAGGAGGAGGAAGAGGAGGAAAGGAGAAAGGAGAGGAGGAGGAGAAAGAGGGGGAAAAGGAGGAGGAAGAAGGAGGAGAAAAGAGGAAAGAAGGAAGGAAGGAAAAGGAAGGAAGGAAGGAAGGAAAGAGAGAAGAGAGAGAGTTTATATCAAGTCAATTCCTTAAGGAAAGAAGCAAAGGAGAGGAAGAGGGTGAAGAGGAGGAGGAGGAGGAAGAGAGAAAGAGGAAAAAAGGAGGAGGAAGGAGAAAGAGGAAAGAAGGAAGGAAGGAAGGAAGGAAGGAAGGAAGGAAGAAGGAAAGAGAGAGAGAGTTTATATCAAGTCAATTCCTTAAGGAAAGAAGCGAGGAGGAGGAGGAAGAGGGGAAGAGGAGGAGAAGGAGGAGGAGGAAGAGGAGGAAGAGGAGGAGAGGAGGAAAGAGGGAAGAAAGAAGGAAGGAAGGAAGGAAGGAAGGAAGGAAGGAAGGAAGGAAGGAAAGAGAGAGAGAGTTTATATCAAGTCAATTCCTTAAGAAAAGAAGCAAGGAGGAGGAGGAAGAGGGGGAAGAGGAGGAGGAAGAGGAGGAAGAGGAGGAGGAAGAAGAGAGGAGAGGAGGAAAGAGGGAAGGAAGGAAAAGGAAGGAAGGAAGGAAGGAAGGAAGGAAGGAAGGAAGGAAGGAGAGAGAGTTTATATCAAGTCAATTCTTAAGAAAGAAGCAAGGAGGAGGAGGAAGTGGAAGAGGAGGAGGAGAGGAAGAGGAGGAAGAGGGGAAAAGGAGGAGGAAGAAGGAGGAGAAGGAGAAAAGAAGGAAGGAAGGAAGGAAGGAAGGAAGGAAGGAAGGAAGGAAGGAAAGAGAGAGAGAGTTTATATCAAGTCAATTCCTTAAGGAAAGAAGCAGGAGGAGGAGGAAGAGGGGAAGAGGAGGAAAGGAGGAGGAGGAAGAGGAGGAAGAGGAGGAGGAGAGGAAAGAGGGAAGGAAAGAGGGAAGGAAGGAAGGAAGGAAGGAAGGAAGGAAAGAAGGAAGAAGGAAAGAAGAGAGAGTTTATATCAAGTCAATTCCTTAAGGAAAGAAGCGAGGAGGAGGAGAAGAGGGGGAAGAGGAGGAGAAGGAGAGGAGGAAGAGAGGAAAGGAGGAGGAGGAGGAAAGAGGAAGGAAAGAGGGAAGGAAGGAAGAAGAAGGAAGGAAGGAAAGAGAGAGAGAGTTTATATCAAGTCAATTCCTTAAGAAAAGAAGCAAGGAGGAGGAGGAAGAGGGGAAGAGGAGAAAGAGGAGAAGAGGAGGAAAGGAGGAGGAAGAAGGAGGAGAAGGAGGAAAGAAGGAAGGAAGGAAGGAAGGAAGGAAGGAAGGAGAGAGAGTTTATATCAAGTCAATTCTTAAGGAAAGAAGCAAGGAGGAGGAGGAAGTGGGGAAGAGGAGGAGGAGGAGGAGGAAAGAGGGGGAAAAGGAGGAGAAGAAGGAGGAGAAGGAGAAAAGAAGGAAGGAAGGAAGGAAGAAGGAAGGAAGGAGGAAGGAAGGAAGGAAGAAGGAAGGAAGGAAGAAAAAGAGAGAGAGTTTATATCAAGTCAATTCCTTAAGGAAAGAAGCGAGGAGGAGGAGGAAGAGGGGGAAGAGGAGGAGAAGGAGGAGGAGGAAGAGGAGGAAAGGAGGAGGAGGAGGAAAGAGGGAAGGAAGGAAAGGAAGGAGGAAGAAGGAAGGAAGGAAGGAAGGAAGGAAGGAAGGAAAGAGAGAGAGTTTATATCAAGTCAATTCCTTAAGAAAAGAAGCAAGGAGGAGGAGGAAGAGGGGAAGAGGAGGAGGAAGAGGAGGAAGAGGAGGAAGAGGAGGAGAAAGAAGGAGGAGAAAGGAGGAAAGAAGAAGGAAGGAAGGAAGGAGGAAGGAAGGAAGGAAGGAAGGAAGGAAGGAGAGAGAGTTTATATCTTAAGGAAAGAAGCAAGGAGGAGGAGGAAGTGGGGGAAGAGGAGGAGGAGGAGGAGGAAGAGGGGGAAAAGGAGGAGGAAGAAGGAGGAGAAGGAGAAAAGAAGGAAGGAAGGAAGGAAGGAAGGAAGGAAGGAAGGAAGGAAAGAGAGAGAGAGTTTATATCAAGTCAATTCCTTAAGGAAAGAAGCAAGGAGGAGGAGGAAGAGGAGGAAGAGGAGGAGAAGGAGAAGGAGGAGGAAGAAGGAGGAGGAAGAGGAGAAGGAAAGAAGGAAGGAAGGAAGGAAGGAAGGAAGGAAAGAAAGAAAGAAAGAAAGAAAGAAAGAAAGAAAGAAAGAAAGAACATAAAGAATGATTGCAATGTAAACTAATCAAGAAGAGACCCAACCTAGAACTAAAGAGAAATTTCCTGGACTGGAGGCTAAAACATATGAATTGGGTATGTTTATGTCTAACAAGGAGAAGCACTAGGGGTCTTCCAATATTTGAGGGGCTGCCACAAAGAAGAGGGAATCAAGCTATTCTCCAAAGGACCAGTAGGCAGGAGAAGAAGCAATGGATGGGGACCAGTGGTGGGATTCTACCAGTTCTACCCAGTTCGGGCGAATGGGTAGCGGTGTCGGCAGGCTCCACCCACACGCCCGGATGTCATCATGGACACTCTGCACATGTGCAGAGGTGGCACGCGCGAGCGAGTGCGCGCTCACATTTGCAAACCATTAGCGAAGGTAAGTGAATACCACTACTGATGGAAACTCCTCAAGGAGAGAAGCAACCTAGAACTAAGGAGAAATTTCCTGACAGTGACAACAATTAACCAGTGGAAACAACTTGCCTCCAGAAGCTATGAATGCTCCAAGACTGGAGGTTTTTAAGAAGAGATTGGACTACCATTTGTCTGAAGTGGAGTAGGGTTTCCTGCTTGAGCAGGGGGTTGGACTAGAAGACCTCCAAGGTCCCTTCCAACTCAGTTATTCTGTTGTTTTGTTAAAGGAAAGGAAATGCTTTGCTATAGGAATAAAAACTCAATCCGGGAAGACTGTCTGGTTTTTCGAGATGCATTTAAAACGTCAGGCTGATGTGACTCCAGTTATTACAATATCCAAGAATGGTTGCCCTCACACGCTTCGGAAATTCCAGGTCTGAAAATTGAGTTCCCACAATAGATTTGTGCTCATCTCTGCCAGTTATTATTTTTTTTTCCCGCTCTGAAAAGTGTTATTGACAGTTCTGAAAGATGAGGCTGAGAAAGTCTTGTCTCAAATTACAGATCACGGGTAAAATCTTATTCTTGGCTGAGAGCTCGGAGTACCGTTTTAAGGCTGAAGACGGATGCTTATACTTTAAAAAAGAAAAAAACAACAGCCCAATATCTCAATATCCCAATACCAAGAGCCTTGGTGGCGCAGCAGACTAAAGCACTGTTAAGTAACACCAGCTGCCTGCAATTACTGCAAGTTCAAATCTCTCCAAGGCTCAAGGTTGACTCAGCCTTCCATCCTTTCAAGGTAGGTAAAATGAGGACCCAGATTGTGGGGGCAATAAGCTGACTTTGTATAAAATATACAAAAGTATGAAGGCTTTTGCTTAATGCATTGTAAGCCGCCCTGAGTCTCCGGAGAAGGGCGGCATATAAAAATAAGTAAAAATAAATAAATAAATTAAAAAAAAAATTAAGAGATTACAGGGTCATCAAATGGGAGACATTGTTGATCTCTATGTGTCTGTTGATGGCTGATTTACCTGAATTGCCAAGCTTCCAGGAATTCTCTAGTGTTTTTGGACTGAGCTTGGTCTCAAATGCTCACAATTTCCCAGTGGAAAACTACAACGAAGTCTGTCATGCATTGGAAATTAATTACACATCACCAATGTATCATCGACTGCAGTCATTTGATGAACAGATGCTCCCCACCCCAAAAGTTCCTTCATTCAGCATATTTCAGGGGTGACCTTTCCGAAAGCTCGTTCTCAAGGGCCATATATCGACCCGTGCTGGTGTTTCATTTCAATAGAACTCTAAAAAAAAAAAATACTTCTAGTTGGAAACTGATACAAGCTGGTCTGTGATCTCCCGTCCTCTGAAATCAAAGCCCAACCAGAGTCTCTTTGAGAGCAAAGCTCCTTAGTTACAAAGAGTTGGCTGTTGCCGGTGCACTTTTGATTAAAGATGAAAGTAACAGAAAGAGCAAACACAAAAGCGAGAGCAGGGGAGAAAGGTAGAGGAAACTTCAAGAGAAGAGGAATGAGACAGCAGGTAGATGCCTCCTTGGTTTGAACCCCCTGTCCCAATTATTATTACATGGCCAACTAAACTTCCCACAATGGTACGGACTTTAATCTTAGAAAGAATGAATGAAATTGCACAACTCGGCCTCCCTGAATTGCATCGTTTCCCTCTTCCCTACGAGGAGGAAATAATTCCGTTAAGAAAAAACTAAAATCATTAGCACCGTGCATTAAAATGGACCACTGTTGCAAGAACAAAGAGCAGAGTAAACCTCGGCAGGTGGCAGCCCTGCCTGGTCTAGTCTGGTATTAGAAGGTAATCAGGTTCGGGACCAAGTAAGAGCTTGAACAGGAGACCACCAGGAGATCTCAGAGCTCTTAATTAGTCTGGAACCTGAACAAGAACTTCCGAATTTCTGTTCTGTTTTCTTGAACATAAGGCAAAGCAGTCCACAGCTTGTCTTAGCTACAGCGATGGGTTTCACATTAGGTTACTACCCTGTTTCCCAGAAAATAAGACCCCCCCTGAAAATAAGCCCTCCCTGAAAATATTTAAACGTATGCACAGCTGGTCCCTGCCATTTCCTCTGGTTTCCTCCACGCACCCCAAAATAATAAGACCTCCCTGAAAATAAGGCCAAGTGCTTATTTCAGGGTTCAAAAAAATATAAGACAGGGTCTTATTTTCAGGGAAACACGGTACCGGTTCGCCGCACACACACACACACACACACACACACACACACACACACACACACACACATTCACTTCATGCGCACGTGCGCCCGATTCTTGCACACGCCTGCCTTTTGCGCATGCACCCAGCTTTCTGCATATGTGCTTTGCTCACGCCTTCCACGCATGCACCCGTCCTCAAACACTTGCCTAATTAGGATGGCATAGAGCCGGGGCAGGTGGGCCCACCCCCACCCACCTGCAATTTCCGCTACCAGTTCGGGCGAACCAATCCAAACCGGCTGAATACTGAATATCTGCTTATATAGTCTGTTACTGCTTTGTTTGCAGACCTCCTCTGTTCAGTTTGGAATGGTGACCATCTCAACCCCATGATGATGATGATGTTATCCTTTCAGTCATGCCCCACTCTTGGTGATTCAGTGGGTCAGGCCTCTCCACGTCTTTTTTTTATTTATTTATTTGATTTATATGCCGCCGTTCTCCAGAGACTCAGGGCGGCTTACAGTGCGTTAAGCAATAGCCTTCATACTTTTGTATATTTATACAAAGTCAGCTTATTGCCCCCACAAACTGGGTCCTCATTTTATCTACCTTAGAAAGGATGGAAGGCTGAGTCAACCTTGAACCTGGTGAGATTCGAACCTGCAGAAATTGCAGGCAGCTGTGTTAATAACAGGGTGCATTAAACCACTGTACTACCAAGGCTCTTTTGATCTTGCACTACTTCTTTGAGTTGTTCTACGCTCCAGCTGATGTCAACTTTGAGTGTGTCCAGACACTGTGTTCTTCCGCAGCCTAGTTTCCTTTTACCATTAACGCTTCCAAACAAAATTGCTTTCTCCAATGAATCCCCACGAATGACATGGCCATAATAAGTGAGACCTCAACCACACAGTATATTACAACATACACACAAAAATGTTTTTATTCACCTTGGAAGTCTTCTACTCCACTGCCCTGCCCAAGGCAGTTGTCCTTATACCAGGGATCGGCAACCTTAAACACTCGAAGAGCCATTTGGACCTGTTTCCCACAGAAAAGAAAATACTGGGAGCCACAAAACCTTTCCCGTACCTGACTATTTCCAGAGAGGCCACAGAACTAGCATGTTTAGTTGAATTAAACGTTCTGTTTTCTTCTGAAACTTTTCTTTTCTTGGATTTATCCATGGTTGGCCTACCGGGGGTCAAAATCTCAATAAATCACATGCTAGCAGGTATCACACATTGGCAGTTGTAACACATATTTTGAGCGACAGGGAGCCGCAGCAGAGGGATGAAAGAGCCACATGCGGCTCCAGAGCTGTGGGTTGCTGATCCCTGCCTTATACCATCCCAGACAAATTGTCCAATCTTTAGTTAAAGATCCAAGTTAAAGATTGGACCAGGCAGACATGATAGCAGTGTACCAATACTTGAGGGGCTGCTACAGAGAGGAGGGGTCAAGCTATTTTCCAAGGCACCTGAAGGCCAGACAAGGAATAAGGGATGGAAACTGAACAAGGAGAGATTCAACCTAGAAAAAAGGAGAAATTTAGCTGATAGTGAGAACAATCAACCAGTGGAACAGAAGTTGCCTTCCGAAGTTGTGGGAGCTTCTGGAAACTTTCAAGAAGAGACTGGGGTGCCATCTGTCAGAAATGGTGTAGGGCAGGGATCAGCAACCTGCGGCTCTGGAGCTGCACGTGGCTCTTTCACCCCTCTGCTGCGGCTCCCTGTCACTCAAAATATGCATCACAACCGCCAATGTGCGACACCCGCTGGCACGCGATTTATTGAGCTCTTCAACCCCCGGTAGGCCAACCATGGATAAATCCAAGAAAAGAAAAGTTTCAGAAGAAAACAGAATGTTTAATTCAACCAGATATGCTCGTTTTGTGGCCGCTCAGGAAATAGTCAGGCACGGGAAGGGTTTTGTGGCTCCCGGTGTTTTCTTTTCCTTGGGAAACGGGTCCAAATGGCTCTTTGAGTGTTTAAGGTTGCAGACGACTGGTGTAGGGCAGGGGGTTGGAATAGATGACCTACAAGGTCCCTTCCAACTCTGTTAATCTGTAATCTGTCAAGATGAGGTAGTGGGCAGGACGACTTTATCTTGAGGCTTCCAAGTCGAAGCCATTATTTCATTTTTCCATCCACAAAAATGACAGAAAACATCATCGTGGCTTTTCTGCGGATAATCACCGTTCGGTAGATGAACAAGCTGCAGCAAATTGCTGAGAGACTCTTTGCGGCCTTTAGCTGATGGGCTCCCTACACTTAACTTAAAACCACTTCATGCAGGAACATATTTCAACAGCCACCTTATCAATTGAAGTCTGCCCAGCTTGTGCGTAAGGACTCCTGGAATAAGTATTTTTTTCCCCCACCCCTGGGCAATTTGTTCAACCTCTGAAAACCACGTACCGCTATCCAAATCTGCCTTTTAGAGATCAGAGAAAATTCCAAGCATATTGACAAACTGAAGATAACACAAATACTAGGAGCTCGTAAAAAGCCATGTTTTTATCTCTTCCTCCTCCTCTCCTTCTCTTCCTCTTCCATCTCCTCTTCCACCTCCTTTTCCTCTTCTTCTTTCTTTCTCTTTCTCTTTCTCTTCCCCTTCCACTCTCATTCTCTTCCTCCTCCTGCTCTCTCCTCTTTCTCCTCCTCTTCCTCTTTCACTTCCCCTTCTGCTTTCTCTTTCTCCCCCTCTCCTCCCGCTCCCCTTCTCTTCCTCCTTCTCCCCTCCTCCTTCTCTCTCTCCCCCTTCCTCTTCCTCTTCCTTTTCTTCCTCTTTCTCTTTCTCTTCCCCTTCCACTCTCATTCTCTTCCTCCTGCTGCTCTCTCCTCTTCTTCCTCTTTCACTTCCCCTTCTGCTTTCTCTTTCTCCCCCTCTCCTCCTGCTCCCCTTCTCTTCCTCCTTCTCCCCTCCTCCTTCTCTCTCTCCCCCTTCCTCTTCCTCTTCCTTTTCTTTCTCCCTCTCCCACTCCCCTCCTCCTCCATATTTACCTATTCTTCTCCCCCTCTCCCCCACCTCCTTCTCTCTCTTTTCCCCTTCCTCGTTCTCTTTCCCTTGTTTTTATTTCTTCCCCACACCTCCTCCACCTCTACTATTTCTTCCCCTCTCCTCCTCCTCCTCCCCTCCCCTCCTCCTTCCCTCTCTCCTCTTCTTCTTCTACAGGGGTGTCAAACTTGATTTCATTGTGTTTGACCGTGGGGGGGGGGGCAGGGGATGGTGGCCAGGGAGGGCATGGCCAGCTCGACGTCACTCGTGTTGGGGGTGCCTGTGATGGTCCTAGCGCTCTGCTAGAGAAAACGCGCTCCCAAGCTCCATTTTCGGCTGCAATGGCCTCCTGCAACCCTCTATCAGTGAAAATGGAGCTCGGGAAGCCACATGCATTTATCCTGAGCTTTGTTTTCACTGGCAGAGGTACTGCAGGCCAATCCTTCACTGTTTCCACGACAGCCCTGTGGGCCAAATCTAAACACCCCGCAGGCCAGATCCAACTTTAAGGCCTTGAGTTTGACACCCCTGTTTATTTATTTATTGGTTCAATTTATATGCCGCCCTTCTCCGGAGACTCAGGGCGGCTTACAATGCTTTTAAGCAATAGCCTTCATACTTTTGTATATACCTGCTTAGTAGGGCTTTTGACCCCCCCCCCCCCCCAAGCGGTGTTCTTTTTTATACAAAGTCAGCTTATTGCCCCCACAAACCGGGTCCTCATTTTACCTACCTCGGAAGGATGGAAGGCTGAGTCAACCTTGAGCCTGGTGAGATCCGAACTTGCAGTAATTGCAGGCAGCTAGTGCTACTTTTAACAGCACTTAGTCTGCTGCGCCACCAAGGCTCTTCTACCTCCTCCATCCATCCATGAGAATAGAGCTTGAAGGGTCCTTGAAGGTCTTCTAGTCCAAGCAGGAAACCCTATGCCATTTCAGACAATTGACTGCCCAGTCTCTTCTTAAAAGCCTCCAGTGATGAGGCACCCACAACTTCTGGTGGCAAGCTGTTCCACTGGTTAATTGTCCTCCCTGTTAGGAAGTTTCTCCTCAATTCCAGGTTGCTTCTCTCCTTGATTAGTTTCCATCCCTTGTTTCTTGTCCTCCTCCGCTATCATCTCTGACCTTGCCTACTTTTGTGCTGGATCCAATTATTATTTTTCAAAACTTCTCTTGCATTCTGCATTCGCCACAGCTTGCCGCCAGAGAGTTTAATATACAGCCTCCTGCATTTTGTCGCCAAGATATGGTATTTTTGCTTTTATCTTCACAGGTTCTCACTTCCTGATGGCAATGTCAATATCTCTAGACTCGGGTGGATTTATGGGACGCGTTGCAGATAGCAAGATTTTCTTGGCAATTAATACACCTGCCTCCTTCCTTTGACCTCAATTCCCGGAGGCCCACGCTAATAGTACGTGATGTCGCTGAATTCTTGGGCAGCTTAAGAAGGCATCCTGGCGTTTAAGGACTCTTCGTACATTATTAGCCTCTTCCTTTCCCTTTGCCGCTTCTGAAGCTATTTCTGTAGCAGTGAAAACGCAGCGCTTAATGGAAGGCTATGGATTCTCATCCATATTCATACAAACCACAGCCACAGTTGTTCAAGGAATGGCAAACGCACAATGACAAAAGAAAATCGCAAGCGATGGAATGAAGAATTAACTGGGTAATTGTTTAGGTCAGGATGTCCCTAACAGTTTGGAGGTTAGTGAAACAATCGGGAACTTGGGAGAAGGTTGCAGGGAAACTCCAGAAGTGGGTCTCACTTAATTTTACCACCGGTTCGCCATGCACCGAAAATGTGAGCATGCACATTCCACGCATGTGTGCAGCCGTGTGCTTTGTTTGCACATACGGTTTGCTCCATGGCTTAGGACCCGGGTACTTGTGGGACCGCCTACTACCACCAATAGCCTCCCACCGGCCGGTACGCTCTCATAGAGAGGGGCTCCTCCGGGTGCCGTCGGCCAAACAATGTCAACTGGCGGCCCCCAGGGGGAGAGCCTTCTCTGTGTGGGCACCTACTATCTGGAACGAGCTCCCCCCGGAGATACGGAGGATCCCGGATCTGCGCACCTTCCACCGCGCTCTAAAGCCCTTTTTATTTCACCAGGCGGGCCTGGCCTAACTTTCTCCCTCTTTTTAAACATTTTTAATATTTGTTAGTATTTTTAATATTCAAAGTTTAAATTTGGTTTAAATTGATTTTAAATCTGTCTGGGCCAAACTATTTAATTTGATTTTATCTCTGCTTTTTAAATTTTGTATGTATGTATTTTATTGTTGGCTGTTCACCGCCCTGAGTTCTTCAGGAGTAGGGCGGTATATAAATCAAATAAAAGTAAAAAGTAAAGTACGCATGCGCGCAGCTTAGAAATCGTGGCTAAATAGGACGGCATAGCGCACCCACAGGTCACCACTACCACTTCACCTGAACTGGTCCAAACTGGTTGAATGCCAGCACTGGGACACTCCCACAAGATGGCTGATATGAGATAAGAGACTTTTTTAAAAATATATAATTTTATTGAAAGTGTGGGAAACCAACCGCCCGCCCCCCTCCTGCCCCAGAAGAATGAAATTATCAGCCTTCGCTTTTTCTTTACTTGCTTGCTCGGCTGCCATTGTAACGGGGGGAGGGGGGTGCGATTGGAATGTCTGGGAGGGGGGAAGTGAGCTGGTGGAGAAGAGCAGAGAAAGTTTTCTTCAGCGTTTCCTTTGAAGCTGATAACAACTCAAGGTCGACCGTCGTGGCAGAGCAGGAGGATGACACCATTGGACGTTGCACCCCACATGACCCCTTGGGGGAATGTGGATTGGATAATTTTTGCTGGACGGTTGGGGGAAGGATTTTGGGGATGCTTTCTATATGTAATTTTCGCGCCTTTTGCCTCAGACCTTTCTTTTCTTTGGTTGCATTCAGTTCATACTCAGTAAAAGTACCTTTCTCTATGAAAATGGAGTCGGGGTTTTTCTTTCTTGGGTATTTTTTTTTTAATTTGATTTATATGCCGCCCTTCTCCGGAGACTGAGGGCAGCTTACAATGCGTTAAGCAATAGCCTTCATACTTTTGTATATTTTATACAAAGTCAGCTTATTGCCCCCACAAACTGGGTCCTCATTTTACCTACCTTAGAAAGGATGGAAGGCTGAGTCAACCTTGAGCCTGGTGAGATTCGAACCTGCAGAAATTGCAGGCAGCTGTGTTGATAACAGGGTGCATTAAACCACTGTACTACCAAGGCTCTTGATTGAAAGAAGGTGTACCTGACAGAAATATTTTGAGGAATATTAAAAAAAAAAAAAAAAGGCAGGGGAGACATAAACTCAGAGCCCCGGCTCCCTGCCCCTAAGCAGATACTGAGCTGGGTGGAAACTGATCAAGGAGAGATTCAGCCTGGATATAAAGGAGAAATTTTCTGACAGTGAGAACAATCAACCCATGGAACAGAAGTTGCCTTCAGAAGTTGTGGGAGCTTCATCACTGGAGGCTTTCAAGAAGAGACTGGACTGCCATCTGTCAGAAATGGTGTGGGGTCTCCTGTTTGGGCAGGGGGTTGGACTAGATGACCTACAATGTCCCTTCCAGCTCTGTTAATCTACCATCTGTTTATACTATCCAGAAGGACCAGCAACATTATTTTTTTTTCTCCATGTGGCCCCTTCCATCGTTACAATTCTATTATTTGCCCCCTCTCCAAGAATAGACGATTCCACGCATTCTCTTTCTTTCCATAAAATTTAAGAAGACTCAAACCCAAACCCATTTCTCCTGGTCCTTCTTTTTCATAGTCTTGGTTCTCAAAATTATATATATATATTTTCCCCTACCCATCCTGAGTGTGCAATCAGGAAAGGGTGTGCATTTCATCAATCCCAAACAGCCCCAGTGGTATTAAAAATAAATTAGATATCGAGAAGGAACAGCCCCTGGGAGATTAAGCTGAAACCAAGTTTTGGAACACAATAATTCATCGCAAAGTACTTTCCTATTGGGAAGGATGTTATCTATGAATAATAAAAGGGACTGTTTTGGTATTCATTGTAAAAATCCTTCATGATTAAATGGTGGTGACTCACAACATCGTGTGTGTGTGTGTGTGTGTGTGTGTGTGTGTGTGTGTGTGTGTGTATGTGTGCGAGAGAGAGAGAGAGGGGGGAGAGAGAGAGAGGAGGGAATGCACCTCACACAATTTCAAAAAGTGCTGACACTCTACATCAGGGTTTCCCGCCCCCCTCCCCCGTTCTTCTCAAACATTACATAAAGGAAAATTAATATTTTGCACCCAGAAAGGAGGTTTTCACCCTAGATGGGTCAGAAAAACGCTTCTCTGATAAAATTCTTCTGATTTTATGGATAGCAGAAGAGAAGGAACTGGCTAGGCAGAAAACAAAATGGATTAAAACCTTGTAGCCCTCTCTCAGTCTTACGAACACTTAGTAGAGTAAGACACTTAGTCTGAGTAGAGTAGAGTAGAGTAGAGTAGAATAGAATAGAATAGAATAGATAGAATAGAATAGAATAGAATAGAATAGAACAGAGTAGAGAGGAGAGTAGAGTAGAGTAGAGTAGAGTAGAGTAGAATAGAATAGAATAGAATAGAATAAGAATAGAATAGAATAGAATAGAATAGAATAGAATAGAATAGAATAGCAGAGTTGGAAGAGACCTTGGAAGTCTTCTAGTCCACCCCTAGGAAACCCTACGCTGCTTCAGACAAATGGTTGTCTAATCTCTTCTTTAAAAACCCCCAGTGTTGGATCACTCACAACTTCTGGAGGCAAGTTATTCCACTGATTAATGGTTTAACTGTCAGGAAATTTCTCCTGAGTTCTAGGTTGATTCTCTGCTTGATTAGTTTCCATCCATTGCTTCTTGTTCTGCTTTCAGATGCTTTTGAGAATAGGTTGGACCAGATTTTATGTTGGCAAGCGAAGTGGATGTTAAGTGAGTGGCACCTGATTTGCTACACACTTAACAACTGCGTAAAATGGGGCAAAGCTCACTTAACAACTGTCTTGCATAGCAATGGAAATTGCTATCCCTTCTTCTCCCCTCCTCCCACTCTGGGCCACCAACCCAGAAAGTTTGAGGAACTCTGGTCTAGTTCACAGGAATCTTCCCTGACTGGCAGTTTGCCCCTGGCAAAGACTATGTAAGGTTCAATGGTATTGCTAGGACGTAGCTCTCTTTTGTCTATGTAATGATTCCAGACTAATTCCTCATTTGATCCCTCCTCCTGACTGAGACTGGTACTCTCCGTGCATCAATCTTAATTTTGGGCTTTGGATGTACAGGTGATCTGGCTATAACCCCTATCATCCCATCAGTCACCAGAGTTGATTTGGTTGATCGGACTAGCTAGGTGCATGTCCTTTTTTCTCCCTCACTTCTCCATGGATGTCACTCTCGAAGATGCAAGCTCGGTGGAAGAAAACGACTATCCTAGATAGAATGAATGTTTCAATCTTTGGGTTTGGGCCTGAAGTCTAGCAGGAATATTTTCACACCTAGAATACTACGACCAATTTTGGTCACCATACTACAAAAAAGATGTTGAGACTTTGGAAAAAGTGCAGAGAAGAGCAACTAAGATGATCAAAGGCCCGGAGACTAAAATATATGACGAAGATCTATAGGATTTGGGTTTGGCTAGTCTAAAGAAAAGAAGAATTGAGAGTGACATGATAGCAGTGTTCCAGTACTTGAGGGGCTGCCACAAAGAATAGGGGTCAACTTATTCTCCAAAGCACCAGAGGGCAGAACAAGAAACAATGGGTGGAAACTAATCAAAGAGAGAAGCAACCTGGAATTAAGGAGAAACTTCCTAACAGTGAGGACAATTAAGCAATGGACCAGCTTGCCTTCAGAAATTGTAGGTGCTTCATCAGTGGAGGTTTTTAAGAAAAGACTGGACAGCTACTTGTCTCAAATTGTATAGTTCTCCTGCTTAAGCAAGGGGCTGGAAGACCTCCAAGATCCCTTCCAGCTCATTCATTCTAGTCTACTTTAAATTTAACCAATCTTACAAAGGATGCCTTTTATCTAAGAAGGTAGATAAATGGCACCTTTCATCCCAAAAAGGTCTCTAGACCTTTCAAAAAATACGGCAGCTTGACAAGTAAATCTACACATTATTTACAATAGATTGGAAAGCAAGCAAGAAAATTTGCGTGACATTTCAATGAAGCCACAGCCTAGGAGACTGATGTCCTCTTGTGGTGTTTTTATTTAGCTGTATTCACACCTATTTGGTTGCTGTTTTTTAATGCAGGGCCAAATAACAAGAAATCGAGAGCACAGTTAATGAGAGTTCTGTTGAAAAATAGCATGATATGGATTCATCAGCTTTTCATTATACGGGACAGTGTCATCTCCCAATCTTTTTCCAAGTACAGGAAAACCTGATAAAGCTACGGTGGGCATGTGCCAGCTTTTTGAGGCAGAAAAAAGATGGAAAAGGGATTCCATGAATGATCCACAGGTGAATGATCCTTCACTCATCGCCACAATTGGATCCGGAATCTCCGTCCTTGAGTGAAGCAGTTGTTAAACAAGATGCTATGTGGCTGCTTCGCTTAATAACTGCAATCCTGGCATTCCCAGTTGTGGTTGTTAAGTGACCGCATGGTTCGTTAAGTCAAGCATAAGGGGGGGGGGCCTGGATCTTCTGGGCATGGTGAGACAGGTAGAGGGCACAGACATCTCCCCATACTGGGAGCCCCAGTTCCTCTCCCTGCCCCACTGGGAGAAAGATCACAAGAATGATGTCATGTGGTAGCATTTTTGCTAGATTTGAGGTCTTTTCCTCCAGTGTGTGTGCGCACTGTAGGATGGCATCTTTTATTGTCCATCGTCTTTCCACCGGGAAATGAGTTCAAAAAGGTCAAGAAGATGGACATGACTGTACGATGAAAGCTCTGCTTCTTTTTTACTCATGTCACAAAGTAGTTGTTGTTTTTTTCCCCCACCCATGGTTCCTTATTGCCAGAGCAGGGTGGTGGCCTACTGGTGAAGACACTCACCTCCCACTCGGAAGGTTGAGAGTTCAATCCTAGGTAATGGCAGATTTTTCTCTCCTAGGGCGCAAAGAAAAAAAATATCTGCTGTGAACTCTGCATGGCATCAGGAAGGGCCTCCGGCCAGTAAATGCTCAACTCCATCCAGTCTCCCTGATTCTACCCAGAAATTAAGGGATTACAGGGTCATAAAAAGGGAGATTTTTATGGTTCCTTATAGCCAGCCATTATTGCTGGCAAATGTCAGAAGAATCTTGTGTTTGCACACAAATTGGTCTTTTTTTTTTTTTTTTGCAAGTTTTCATTATGCTCAGACCATCTGAGAATGCACAAAACAAGTCCCTGAAACTTTGCTGCTGCATTGTTAAAAATGTAATGAGAACATGTGGAAAATTTGCATTTAACAACTTAGAACTGGGACTTATGTTCACACATTTAAGAATTGTCTTTTCCATAATAGCTAAATAAACAAGGACAAGGTGTTTTTATTTTATTTTTTTGGTTTAAAAAAAGTGCTTATATTTTCTTTTCGTTTCCACAGCTTAATTGTTTCATATTGTATTTTAATATTTTATTTGCTTTGTGAACTGCCCAAAGAACTTGCCTTATAGGACAGCGAAGTGATATTAACCAGCTATGTAAGCAGCCTAAATAAATAAATAAGCAGCCTAAATAAATGAATACATGGATAAACAATTCTGGTCACCATACTACAAATAAAAGATGTTGAGACTTTGGAAAAAGTGCAGAGAAGAGCAACTAAGATGATCAAAGGCCCCGAAACTAAAACATATGAAGAACGGCTGCAGGATTTGGGTTTGATGCGGTGGCTCAGTGGCTAAGATGCCGAGCTTGTCGATCGCAAGGTCGGCAGTTCAGCGGTTCGAATCCCTAGTGCCGTGTAACGGGGTGAGCTCCCGTTATTTGTCCCAGCTTCTGCCAACCTAGCAGTTCGAAAGCAGGTAAAAAATGCAAGTTGAAAAAATAGGGACCACCTTTTGTGGGAAGGGAACAGTGTTCCGTGCGCCTTTGGTGTTGAGTCATGCCGGCCACATGACCATGGAGATGTCTTTGGACAGCGCTGGCTCTTTGGCTTTGAAACGGAGATGAGCACTGCCCCCTAGATTCAGGAACGACTAGCACCTATGTGCGAGGAGGACCTTTACCTTTACCTTTTAGTCTAGAGGAAAGAAGAATTAGGGGTGACATGATAACAGTATTCCAGTATTTGAGGGGCTGCCACAAAAAAGAGGGGGTCAAATTATTCTCCAAAGCACCAGAGGGCAGGACAAGAAACAATGGTTGGAAATTAATGAAAGAGAGAAGCAACCTGGAATTAAAGAGGAACTTCCTAACAGTGAGGACAATTAATCAGTGGAACAGCTTGCCACCAGAAATCGTGGGCACTCCATCACCGGATGTTTTTAAGAAGAGTCTAGAAAGTCACTTATATGGAAATGGTATAGGTTCTCCTGCTTGAACAGGGGGCTAGAATAGAAGACCTCCAAGGTTTCTTCCTGCTTTCTATGCTATGCTATGCTATGCTATGCTATTTATGCTACGCTACGCTACGCTACGCTACGCTACGCTACCCTATCCTACCCTACCCTACCCTACCCTATCCTATTTGTGATTCAATTCTTTTCTATTCTATTCTGTCCTGTCCTGTCCTGTCCTATCCATTCCATTCCATTCCATTCCATTCCATTCCATTCCATTCCATGCTATCCTATTCAGTCCTATCCTGTCCTGTCCTGTCCTGTCCTGTCCTGTCCTGTCCTGTCCTGTC
>NW_026844077.1:5560908-5572433 GCF_029531705.1 Pantherophis guttatus | reverse complement strand
ATCCCATCCCATCCCATCCCATCCTATCCTATCCTATCCTATCCTATCCTATTCAGTCCTGTCCTGTCCTGTCCTGTCCTGTCCTGTCCTGTCCTGTCCTATCCTATCCTATCCTATCCTATCCATTCCATTGAATTCCATTCCATTCCATTCCATTCCATTCTATTCTATTCTATTCTATTCCTGATTCTGTTCTGTTCTATTCATAAATAAAATGTAAGAGCAAAAATAGGCCGTTGTGAACCAGAGGTTTTTTTTTTTTTCAGGCCTTTAATTGGGCTCCTACAGATGGGTGGGACCAGGGAAAGTGAACTTTAATGCTAACTAAATTAAACAGAGCTAGTTGGGTTGTTTCCCAGGTCTTTGTTGATTTTCCCCATCGGCACAGTCAAAATGGCAACGTTGCCAAGACCTTTTGGAACATCGCGGGGGCACCCCACTCAAGGGGTACATTAAAAAGGGACGGTGCCAGCATTAAGAGCCAAACTATATAAGGATTCCCTGTAGGAAGTATTTTGGCTCTGGGCTTAACCAGCAATGAGCTCTTTCATATTCAGAGTGGAAGCAGGATATAACAGAGAAGGCAAGACAGTTCAGTGTTTGGAATCACCCAGAGATGGGAGAGGTGTTACCTTTTGATGGATGTATTCAAAGTGCAGGTGTACATCTTCTTGCGATGTTTTGATCTGGATTATGAGCAAGGATAGAAATGGGCTAGGAATGGGAATGGGATAGCATAGCATAGGATAGGATAGCATAGAACAGGATAGAGAATAGAATGCAGAGTAGAGTAGAGTAGAGTAGAGTAAGGTAGGGTAGGGTAGGGTAAGGTAGGGTAGGGTAGGGTAGGGTAGGGTAGGGTAGGATAAAGTTGTGAACAGAATAGAGTCGAGTTGGATGGGATGGGATAGGATAGGGTGGCATGACATGGCATGGCATGGCATGGCATGGCATGGCATGGCATGGGAGGATAGGATAGGATAGGATAGGATAGGATAGGATAGGATAGGATAGGATAGGATAGGATAGGATAGAGAATAGAATGCAGAGTAGAGTAGAGTAGAGTAAAGTAGAATAGAATAGAATAGAATGGAATGGAATGGAATGGAATGGAATGGAGTGGAGTGGAGTGGAGTGGAGTGGAGTGGAGTGGAGTGGAGTGGAGTGGAATGGAGTGGAATGGAATGGAATAGAATAGAATAGAATAGAATAGAATAGAATAGAATAGAATTGGAAGGGACCTTGGAGGTCTTCTAGTCTAACCCTCTGCTCAGGCAGGAAACCCTATACCATTCTGGACAAATGGCTCTCCTGTCTCTTCTTAAAACCTCCAGTAATGGAGCACCCACAGCTTCCAGAGTCAGCCATTTCACTGATTAATTTGTCTCATTATCGGGAAATTTCTCCTTAGTTCTAGCCTGGATTCCCTTCAATGATCTTCCACCTCTTTCTTCTTGTCCTGCCCTCGTCGGGTGCTTTGGAGGATGTCAGCTCCTTCTCTGGGACATCCTCTCAAGCACTGGAAGGCTGCTATTGGGTCACCGCTAGTCCTTCTCTTTGTTAAGACTAAAGAAACCTCCTTCGTGAGGATCTCACGAAGATCAATGGTTCGTTGAGGGCGCTTCCAAGAAAAGGCAGCACGCAAGGATGCAGTCAAGTTAAATCTTTATTTAGAAATAAAGTAGGTAAAATGAGTTCCCTGGCATGGAGGCATCCATGCCTGGATTGAGCCCATGGATCAGTCCTGTAGGAAGGTAGAACAAGAGCCGAAGAGCAGCCCCTGTGCAGGGGTTCTTATAGGGGCCCCTGGCCCCTCCCTTACCAAGGTGTGTGAGGGGGCCAGAGGGCCATTAACTCTTCCCAATGGGGCTGCAGGGGCCGGAGCCCCTTGACCCACCAGTGGGATCAAAGGTGTCTCTTTGCTCCCATCTGGTGGCCTTTTAAGAAACTGCCATGGCTAGCACTGAACACCTAACAGTTCCCTCAATCAACTAGAAGATCTCCACGTTCCCCCTTTCAACTCTGTAGCTCTATAATTCTGCAATTTGCATGGTTCAGCTTCTAGATCTCTTCTCTTCTCTTCTCTTCTCTTCTCTTCTTCTCTTCTCTTCTCTTCTCTTCTCTTCTCTTCTCTTCTCTTCTCTTCCCTTCCCTTCCCTTCCCTTCTCCCCTGCCCTGCCCTGCCCTGCCCTGCCCTGCCCTGCCCTGCCCTACCCTACCCTACCCTACCCTACCCTACCCTACCCTACTCTACTCTACTCTACTCTACTCTACTCTACTCTACTCTACTCTACTCTACTCTACTCTATTGTTTTTTATTCTCTTCTCTTCTCTTCTACTCTACTTTACTCTACTCTATTGTTTTTTTAGTCTCTTCTCTTCTCTTCTCTTCTCTTCTCTTCTCTTTCCTTCCCTTCTCTCCCCCTCTCCTCTCCCCTCTCCTCTCCTCCCCTTCCCCTCCCTTTCCCTCTCATCTCCTCTGCTCTCTTCCCCTCCTTTCCCTCTCCCTCCCTCTTCTCTTCTCTCTCTCTCTCTTTCTGTATATTTTTGTTAGAATTGCTTATAATAGTAAAACCTAATGCAAACTAAACTTTAAAAAAGATAAGAGGAGTAAGAAAATACAAGGAAAAAAAAAGAATGTGAAAAGTAAACATGTAAAGAAAAAATAAATATATAAAGTAACTTCCAACCTTCATCACAGCATGTATAAATAAATTTAGTAGCTTTTCACTCTTTCTAAAGTTACGAACATGTCTCTCTTTGTCCCATATCTCACCTCTTATCTATAAACAAGCCCCTCAAGCATCAACTTTTCAGGCCTGGCATCAGCAAAAGTCCATAAATAATAGCCAGAAATAACAACAACGGATCTTATTTTAACTTTGATCAAATAAACCAACTTTATAGTTCCACTTTTTACTTCAAGCAATCTTAATCTTAAGGGCCATTCAAATATAGCTGTACGATTTTATTTCTCTTCGTTTCTTCTTTGTTCCATCTTACTGAGTTCTTCAAAGCTTTAACAAGAATATTTTATGAATCCAGAAGGATAGACTTACCCAGGTCATTCTCCCGGTTTTTTATTTGTATTTCTCTTTTAAATTTCTCAGCCAGTTTCTTTTGTAGATCAGGTGAAACATCCTTTTCTAAATTATTCTCTTGACCTGTGAATTGTAAACCCACTTTGAACATCATCTTCATCTTTTCAGATAAAATGTGCTCTACATTTGACATTTCTTCAATAACATCTTTTGAACATACAGTAGTCTATACATAGAAGCAGATCTCATTACTGGCATTATAGATATTATGGCTGCTATTTTACAATAACATTTTCAAACGTCCTCACTACTTTTATTGCCATAATTTTGTACCATCTCGTAGACCTATATATTTTTCATCTGTTAAAATCTTGAATTCTCTCTACTGACCAGTTTTTGAGATCATGAAATTGTTTATCTATGTTATATCCAGTGGTGGGTTTCAATTTTTTTTTTACTACTGGTTCTGTGGGTGTGGCTTGGTGGGTGTGGCAGGGGAAGGATACTGTAAAATCTCCATTCCCACCCAACTCCAGGGGAAGGATACTGTAAAATCTCCATTCTATCCCCAATCCAGGGGAAGGTTACTGCAAAATCTCCATTTCCTCCTGATCAGCTGGAACTTGGGAGGCAGAGAATAGATGGGGGTGGAGCCAGTCAGAATTTTTACTGCTGCTTCTCCAACCTACTCAAAATTTCCGCTACCAGTTCTCCAGAATTGGTCAGAACCTGCTGAAACCCACCTCTGGTTATATCTCTTTTAAGAAGAGATTGGACAGCCATTTTTCTGCTCGAGCAAGGGGTTGGACTAGAAGACCTCCAAGGTCCCTACAGCTCTGTTAGTCTGCTTATCTTTTAAAAACCAAAATAAGATCTGTTTCCAATCAGAAGTTGCTTGTATGTCATAATTAATTCCAAAATCTTACTGTAAAAGTTTAAATATTCCAATTTTCACTGGATTTTGGGACATTTATAACATTCTAAGATCAAAATCTTATTTAATTTCTCCTGTTTATTTCACTTTCCTTTTTAATTCTTAAAATTATGATTAAATTTTATTTTTGTTTATGGTTAAGCAATAGCAATTCAACTTAAATGCTATTCCATAGTGCTTTACAGCATTCTCTGAGTAGTTTACAAAGTCAGTATATTGCCCCCAACAATCTGGGTCCTCATTTTATCAACCTCAAAAATATGAAAGTCTGAGTCAACCTTGAACTGGTCAGGATCAAACTCTTGGCAGTGGGCAGAGTCTACCTGCAATACTGCATTCTGACCACTGCGCCACCATGGATCTTCTGTTAAAGGCAGACCCACCTAGTGTTTTCAAAATTGTCTATTAAGATGGTTAATAGCAGTGGTGAAATCCAATTTTTTTTACTACCGGTTCTGTGGGCGTGGCTTGGTGGACTTGGTGTGGCTTGGTGGGCGTGGCTTGGTAGGCATGGCAGGGGAAGGATACTGCAAAATCCCCATTCCCTCCCTGCTTCCGGGGGAAGGATACTGCAAAATCCCCATTCCCTCCCCGCTCCTGGGGGAAGGATACTGCAAAATCCCCATTCCCTCCCCACTCCTGGGGGAAGGATATGCAAAATCCCCATTCCCTCCCCACTCCTGGGGGAAGGATACTGCAAAATCCCCATTCCCTCCCCACTCCCAGGGGAAGGAGATTGCAAAATCCCCATTCCCTCCCCACTCCTAGGGGAAGGATATTGCAAAATCTCCATTCCCACCCCACTCTGGGGCCAGCCAGAGGTGGTATTTGCCGGTTCTCCGAACTACTCAAAATTTCCGCTATCGGTTCCCCAGAACCTGTCAGAACCTGCTGGATTTCATCTCTGGTTAATAGACATTATCTTAAAGTGATTGGAAAGTGAGGGTTTCAGATTTAGTATCATTTAAAGCAGTGGCCCCCAACTTTTTGGGCACCAGGGACCAGTTCTGTGGAGACAGACTTTTCCATGAACCAGAGGGGGTGTGGTTTCGCGTGCTGCCTGCATCGCCCTCCTCCTCCTCTCTATAAACCCCTTCTCCCTTCTAGCACTGATGACGTTCCCTAGTTGGGTCATGAAACATCTGCTTGTTTGCGCGGCCCAGTTTTTGGCATGCCATGGCCCGGTGCCAGTCCACGGACCAGGGGTTGGGGATCCCTGCTTTAAAGGTCTCTGCCGTGGGAGAAGTGTGGTGGCCTAGAAGTGAAGCTCTCACCTCACAATCAGGAGGCTGTGAGTTCAATCCTAGGTAATGGCAGATATTTCTCTCTGGGCGCAATGAGTAATAGTCTGCTGCGAACTCCACATAGGCATCAGGAAGGTAATCCAGCCTGTAAATGCTCAGTTCCAATCAGTTGCCCCAATCCTACAGGGATTGCAGAGTCGTTAAAAGGGGGGGGGAAGGGTCTCTACCATGGATACAAGCAAGATAGCTAATCCCATCATATTCCAGTGCACAAACTCATGGAAAACCACTGTCCTACAGTCTCATCATGGAAAGCAGCTATCCGGAGAACATGTGGGCAATCTCCCACCCTCAACTTATTGGCAGAGCTTCCAAGGAAGCAGTCTACTGACTACTGGCTTATTTATTTTATTTATTTATTTTATTAAATTTCTATACCGCCCTTCTCCCGAAGGACTCAGGGCGGTGAACAGCCAGAAGATAAAACACAGGAAATACAAAATCTAAAATAAATTAAAACAAATTAAATAATTTAGGCTGAATTTTAAAATACCCCATAATTAAACAGATTAAAATTTATGTTTAAAATTTAAATTTAAAAGAGGAGATGATTAAGGCCAGGCCAGCTTGATGAAATAAAAGAGTCTTAAGCGCGCGACGGAAGGTGCGAAGATCCGGGATCCTCCGTATCTCCAGGGGGGGCTCGTTCCAGATGGCAGGTGCCCCCACAGAGAAGGCTCTCCCCCTAGGGTCTGCCAGTCGACATTGTTTGGCCCACGGCACCCGGAGGAGCCCCTCTCTATGGGAGCGTACTGGCCGGTGGGAGGCTATTGATGGTAGTAGGCAGTCCCGTAAGTAACCAGGTCCTAAGCCATGGAGCGCTTTAAAGGTGATAACCAACACCTTGAAGCGCACCCGGAAGACCACCGGGAGCCAGTGCAGCTCGCGCAGGAGAGGTGTCACATGGGAAATCCACGTTGCTCCCATAACCACCCACACGGCCGCACTTTGCACCTCTCGGTCTTTGCTGTTGTTGACTCTTCTTTCCTTCTCTGATAACTTATCTCAACATTAGCTGTACAGGTAGTCCTCAATTTACAATCATTCATTTAGTGGCTATTCAGAGTTATAACAGCAGTGAAAAAGTGACTTATGAAGGTTTTCACACCTACGACCGTTGCTGCCTCGGCACGATCACATGATCAAAATTCAGATGCTTGACAACTGACTCATATTTATGACGATGGCAGTGTCCCAGAGTGTGTGTGTGTCATGCGATCCCCTTTTACGACCTTCTCACAAGCCGAGTCAACGGGGAAGTCAGAGTCATTTAAACAATCTGATGGCTAATTTAGCAAGTGCGGTGATTCACTTAACAACTGCAGCAAAAATGGTTGTAAAATGGGGCGAGACTCAGCCGTGCAAATTTGGGGTTCCATTGTGGTCGTAAGTCAGGAGTGGTGCAGCAGCCTAGTGGTGGAGTTCTCGCCTCACCATCAGGAAGCTGAGAGTTCGATCCCAGGTAGAGGCAGATATTTCTCTCTCTCTCTGGGCACACTGGGAATATATCTGCTGAACAAAACTCCGCGTTGGCAATGGGAAGGGCATCCGGTCATTCAAACAGTCTGCTCACTCCATTCAGTTGCCCAGACTCCACCCCGCAAGAGATTATGGGGTCATTAAAAGAAGGTGATGATTGTAGTTATAAGTCAAGGACTACCTGTCATACGATGACACTCAGCAGGGTCTTCTCTGCCTGCGGACTCATTCAGAAGAACTTTGTATGTCCCCCCCCCACTTGTATTTTTTTGTGTTTGTTTGTACATTTTCATGTAGGAAATCTGGTTTGTTTGTTTGTTTCCCCCAACATCAAAATAGCCTCCCGTCTTCCATTTAACATTCCTTCGAAGGAAAAAAGGGAAATGTAAATATGACAGAGGCGGCTACAGGAACAATGAGAAATTGATGGGGAACCGGTCACGTTGAGTCTGTAAACACACACATACCTCCCTCCCGATGCAAGATTTATGGAGCTTCAAAATAGCAATAGAACACACAGCACAAAAAAAGTCTTATTTTTTTTCCCCCACCTCACCGGCCTGTATTGTCCTGGTCTCCTTTTTTTTCCTTTCAGGACCGATTCAGGTGAAAGAACAAAAGAAGCATAAATCTTCATACCCCTGACAAAGCCCACATTTGAAAGGGAGAATGATTTGCAACCGCTTTGCTGTAAAGTACGAGCCCACCCCCCAGCAAACGGAAGAATGGCATAATATTAAACTGTCACAGGTAAAGTTTATGAACTACCTGGGAGGCGTTCGAACCGAGAAAAGAACCGAATAGGAGGCCGAGAGGAAAAAAGACCCCAGGCGTGACAAACCTTGGATTCCTTGAGTGGGTTTCCCATTTTATTCGTGATAAATATTGAGATCTTGCGAGTGATTAATCCAGGGGGGTGGCAGGGAAGGAGGGGGGTCTTCTCCCCCTTATGGAAATGTGTGATTCGGATATGGAGGCATAGAAATCCATTGGGGGGAGTGGGCATTGCAACTGCCTTATTCAAACTTGGGGAATGTTCCCTCTGGCAGAGCAGGGGAAGCCAAGTTCATTGGAAGATTTCGGCTTCTCGGGAAATCGAATGGCGGCCTGGAGTCAGGGAGACGTAAGCTCAGGTCTAGCTTTTTTTAAATAAAAAGGTAAAGGTTCCCCTCGCACAGGTGTGCCAGTCGTTCCTGACTCTAGGGGGCGGTGCTCATTTCTGTTTCAAAGCTGAAGAGACAGCGCTGTCCGAAGACGTCTCCGTGGTCATGTGGCCGGCATGACTCAATGCCAAAGGCGCACGGAACGCTGTTCCCTTCCCACCAAAGGTGGTCCCTATTTTTCTACTTGCATTTTTTACATGCTTTCGAACTGCTAGGTTGGCAGAAGTTGAAGCAAGTAACAGGAACCCATCCCATTAGGCTGCACTAGGGATTCGAACCGCTGAACTGCCGACCTTTCGATCGACAAGCTCAGCATCTTAGCCACTGAGCCACTGCATCCCTGCATTCAATTTTTTAAAATTAAAGTCATTTTTTTTTTACAAAGTTAAGCATGAAAACTGAGGGAGGGAGGATGGGAGGGAAGGAGGAAGCAAAGAAGGAAGAAAGGGAAGGGAGGGAGGGAGGGAGGGAGGGAGGGAGGGAGGAAGGAAGGAAGGAAGGAAGGAGAGGAATGGAAGGAGGGATGGAGGAAGGAAGGAAGGAAGGAAGGAAGGAAGGAAGGAAGGAAGGAAGGGGAAGGGAAGGGAAGGGAAGGAAGGGAGGAAAGAATTTTGAAAAATTTAGTGCTCTAAACAATTTTTAAAAAGACATTGAGACTGGAAAAAGTGCAAAGAAGAGCAACTAAGATGGTCGAAGGCCTGGAGACTAAAACATGAAGAACGGTTGCAGGATTTGAGTTTGGCCAGTCTAGAGAAAAGAAGGACTGGGGTGGACATGATAGCAGTCTTCCAGTATTTGAGGGGCTGCCACAAAGAAGAGGGTGTCAACTTATCCTACAAAGCTCCAGAAGACAAGAATCAAAGGATGGAAACTAATCCAGGAGAGAAGCAACCTAGAAACTAAGGAGGAACTTCCTAACAGTGAGGACAACAGTGGAAAATCTTGCCTTTCA
This sequence comes from Pantherophis guttatus, assembly GCF_029531705.1. The sequence goes on along the minus strand of NW_026844077.1, from coordinate 5,563,560 downwards.
GACGTTGTGGGTGCTCCATCCCTGGAAGCTTTTAAGAAGAGAGCGGACAGTCACTTATCTAAAATGGTACAGGATCTCCTGCTTGAGCAGGGGGCTGGACTAGAAGACCTCCAAGGTCCCTTCCAGCTCTATTTTGATTCTGATTCTGAAACTTCCCGGAGTCACCATGAGTGAGTTGAGCAGCCATATAAATTTTCTTAATAAACCAAATGAAATCAATATCCCAGAATAGAAAGATGTACAAATGTATGAATGTGCTTGATGTTTATGTGCCTGTATGTGTCTGTATGTGTGAGGATTTACAGATTGGGAGCCACATAGAGTCTTGTAAATTTTTGTTATTTTGCTTATTTATTCAATTTCTATAAATAAAAGTAGGCTCTAAACATTGCAGTAAATATCTTGTTTTTCCCAACTTTTGCCTCCAATAATTGATTAGCTTAATTCCCGCTCCTGAAGGCCGATGTTGTTGTTTGTATTTACAGTGCTATTTTTATTTGCAAGCAACTGTGGTGGTATTTGTTTCTTCTTTTTGGTGAAAACTGGCCTAAAAACTTTCAGTCTTGCTTGCTTTCCAACTCACATTTGTCCCTATTAATTCAGTCTCGAGCATCTTAGTTGCAAGACATCCCATTAATTTCAAGGCCAAACAAATGTTTCTTCCTGACTCTTTTTTTTTTAACAAGTGATTTCAAGAGAAGTTGTAGTAATGGGCCATTTAACTGTTACTGCTCTCAATAGTTGAGCTATTTAATTCTAGATGTCAATCTTCATGGAAGACTCTGCATTTGGAGAGTCCAAGAGTGATTGCTACACTAGTATTTGTGATTGCTACGCTAGTATTTTGAAATACTAATTAGGAGATGCAAATGTTTAGTGTTAAAAGACAGCAGATATTCACAAATACAGTAGTGGCCAAAATTGTGGAAACCTTTTGGGAAAAGTGTGTTTTCTAAAACTAGCTAATAACACCACTTTTTTTTTCTTTCTTTTTTTTTTTTTTTGGAGTAGTACCATAAAATGATATATCAATGGAAAGATAATTTAATCAAGAATGTAATGCAACAACTTTTAGGAAGGATTTGCTATTAGAATAGCAGTTACGGGATAAAGAAGAAAAGTGAAACACGTAGAAAAAACAAGATATACAAAAATTATCACCATAGAAAAACCAAGATATAAAAAAAATTATCACATCAGTTAATACTTAGTTGAGTAACCTTTAGCATGAATTATGGCCTTACAACGGCTTCCCATGGAGTGAACCAAGTCTTTGAGTTATGCAGCTGTTCTCATGTGAAACCAAGATTGAAGGATGGCTTCTATTAACTGGGTTTTATTGCTGGGTCGCTTCTGACTAACCAGTTTCTTTAGTCAACTCCATAGATTTTCAATTGGGTTAAGGTCTGGGCTATTATTCCCAGGCAATGGAATACGATTATCTTGAAACTCCAAAAAAAAAGTGGTGTTATTAGCCATCAAACCTCAAAAATACATTTTTCCCAAAAGGTTTCCACAAGTTTGGCCACTACTGCATACATGGAAACGTGGAAAATGTTTCCCAGTTGTGAATTCCAGAACATTGTTCAAATCTGTCACAACAGTGTCAGGCTCTTATCTCTGAATGGACAAGGTGAAACCAAACACAAAAATCCTTTGCAAACTCACTGTCCCCACCTTTGAGAGAAGTCAAAGATGAATATCGTATCATATCATCCTTAACCACTATGATGGCTGTGAAGACCAAGGATGGTTGAAATGAGCATCACACTGGGGGATGTTGCCCTAGATAACAAAGTTATTCCCAGGTGCTGCAAGCAAGCCCATTTACATATAGAGTGGACAACCATTTGGCTGAGATGGTATGAAGTCTCCTCTCTTGAGTAGCTGGTTTGATTAGAGGACCTTGGAGGTGGCTCTCAGCCCAAGGATTCTATGATCGGTTCAAACTTGATGCTCATTCCATAGACTACGATTTTTTAAAAAACAAAAATATAGTGTTTATTTTGGTTTGGGGGAATGATCTGCTGCATGAATGTTTTATAATTCTAACCCTTCGGCTTTGTTTCTTGGATTAGTTGCTAACGAATGTATTGACACCTGACACTCGTTGACATCTATCTCAGATATAGGTTTGCTCTCTTCCATGTTCTCAGGACCTCAAATGAAGATCTACAGAAGATTCCATAAAAGGATTTTGCGGAAACCTGATGGCCCTACAAGCCCGAATGTTCCAGGTAAGGTGGCATAAGATTCTTCTACGCTCATTGAATCAAAGCATTTAGGAAAAGAGGGGTAGGTGTGGCCTTCCATTTCTGTATACTTATTGTACACGTGGATGACGTCCTGACTTTGTGCATGCATGCAGGCATGTTTGACTTTTATACAAGCCAAAAAGCTGTTTATATTAGAATGGACCATTGAGCTAATATCACTCAAAAATTGACAAGAGTTTCTAGAGTTTCTGGACTTTTTCCAGTCTTTATGTGGAAATGCTTAGATTTGTATGTTGGGCCTCTTGCATTACACAGTCTCTGTTCACACATTAAATGAATGTATTTGGGAAAGAAAGAAAGAAAGAAAGAAAGAAAGAAAGAAAGAAAGAAAGAAAGAAAGAAAGAAAGAAAGAAAGAAAGAAAGAAAGAAAGAAAG